>KZ826100.1:0-35666 GCA_003184645.1 Aspergillus ellipticus CBS 707.79
ATAACTCTAAAAAGATAGTATTATACTATTATACTGGATTAGAATACTCTGAGAGTACTCTGTTGAGTATGCTAGTAGAAGTATCTCAAGAATTTAATCTATTAAACAGACTCTCAGTCTTCTAAAATTAAATTATCTAGACAGAATATATTCCTTAATTATAGAATCACATTCGTTCGGTAGGATATAGTGATTTAAAAGTTATGGGCATAGCTGGCAGAGCTTTAAGATTAATTAAACTTAGATAGAAAAGCTATAGTCCCAAGTACCACTGAACCCAAGTCGCAGGGACTATCAAATCTGATCTATTCGGAAAAGATAGGTTATAAGGTTATATAGCAAGGCCTGATCTGCCCAGGCCTTATAGATTCTAAAAATAAAAGTAGAAGTAATTAAAGTTAAGATTCTAGACAGTAGAAAAGTTATTTTATATCTACCTGTATTTCTGTTCTCTGCTTAGTATATTACAGTTTATTAATAGCCTATACTCTGTAGTAAATAATAGAAAATATATCTTAATATAAATATTTAGAACAGTAAGATTTCGGAGCTATTTATTTTTTAAAACTGGTAGTTTATCTATAAACAGTTAGCTAGTTATCTATATTATAGAAGATAAGATATATTACTATCAGATATAAATCTTTTCAGATCTTAAGATTTAAGTGATAAAGCAACTATAATAAGATACTGAAAAGCTTTTTAACTGTATATAATAAGTCAGGATATTATTAGGATTAGAATAGTACAGTATATCAAAGTTGCTGAAATCTCTTGGGCAATAACAGTACAGGTCCGGGTGATATATTCTAGTAATAAACTTAGTTTAATTTACAGATAAAGTATTAGAAGTAAAACTAAAGCATATTTAAGATATCTTTGATAAAACTAAGTTTTATCAGTCTTATATCGCAAGACTAGCAGAAGTAGAATAAGTACTTGTCTAAGTTCGGATAATATCCATATCTGAAGATGTTTGAGTGCTGGCAGACAAGGCTAATAAATAAGCCTAGTAATTTTCCGAAGTGCTGCAGAGTATTTCTTTATGCCTTGTAGATTTAAAATCCGAAGTATAAAGCTCTGAAGACGGAGACCAAGACCCTTCTAATCTGAGTAAGGAATATTATATAGTCGACTAAGAACAAGATTTAATGATGGTGCAAGCAATTCGAGTAGTGATAGATAAGATAATAGATTCTTTAAACTAAGAAACTGAATCTGCTTAGCAGGTAAGGAAAGATTCTCTGCATACTTTCGGAATAATTTAATCTTAAAGTAATACCGACCGCATAAGAGAGAGTCAAACTTTAAGTTATATCTACTATTTTTTAGACAATAGCAGGTGCGACACCTAAACTCAGCACTATAGCTTTAAGCACCAGAATTCTTCGCTTGTTGGGGCATATTACCGGTAAATACGATGATAGATGCAGTAATAACTGTGTATACTCTATAAAGATATATATAGAATCCTTGAGAAAGAGTCTAGATCTCCTTTTTAAATGCCTGGATACTGTCTTCTATTTTTGCACTATAAGGACCCAGTATCAGAGTAAAAGAGTTATCCAGATAACGTTGTTCCCGGTAAGTTAATCCTGCTGGAGTGAGGTAAAAAGCCTTTAAAGCTTTATATATATTTTAATGCACTCCAAAATCATTAATAAATAGTAGAAATGGGATTGACCGGATATTAGGCTGCTCGGATAACTACTGGAAGTAGCTGTGTCTATAATATTTAATCTCCAACTCTGCTCGAAGGGGATGCATCTTAATATATTATCGAAACTTGCGAGTGGGTAGATGAAGTACATAGGAGATGATAATCGAATTATTATCTGGAGTAGTCTGATAAGAGAGTATAAAGTTAACTCGTCCTAAGACTGATAATACTGAGATCTCCAGATACTCTTGATATTCGATTAAAAAGTAAGAGCAGTTGTGATCTGGTTTAGGGAGGCCAGAATGGTTTTCACAAAGCCTAGGTAGTTGGTGTTATTCTAATACCGGTTGTATAATCAGAATAATCTGGTTGCCAGTAGAAGAGGATATTCATCTATCAAGTCCTACAAAGATAATCCGACCGTATTAAACAGGAATTCTATAGTCCCAGAGCATCTTATAATTTATCTGAATAAAATCACCTAGCAGTAATAGATTTTTATTAGAAAGAGATATATACTTGCCAGATATAGTCACCAGAGAGGACCTCTATATATAAGAGTACCAGAGCTCAACTGGATTATCAGAGTACTCAGCTATTCTAAAATATAGCTTTTTCTGGCCAAGCTGAGATAATAGAATATAGTAGAATAGCTCTGGAAGATTATATATAATCTGGAGTTCTTTTGGAATTTTCTCAGCAAGATCTTCTTTAGGCAATAACTGAGAAGAGGACTGTATTATTAGATTAATATTAACTTTATATTCTTCAGTTAAAAGAAGGGGTAAGAATCTTTTAACAGCTTGTTTGAGGGTATCCAGCTTTTTTAGAAGAGTTTAAATTAAAGGATTATTAAGTAACTGGAATATCTCTACTAAGCTAGTATAGTCCTCTCGAGAAATCTCTGTACTGAAAGCCCAGATTCCAAGAGTAAGAAGAAAGTTAGATAGAGAGTCTGTAGGCAGGATTAGGAGCTATCTATAAAAAGCTAATCTAACAGACTCCTACCTGTTGCAGGCTTAAGATAAGGAGAGTATTCTGGAAGAGAGTATAATCTATCTTGAGATATATATATTTCTGTTGAATAAGTATTATCGGTATTATTGAGGGAGGCATCATCGAGGGAGGCATCATCGAGGGAGGCATCATCAAGGAAGGCATCATCGAGGGAGGCATCATCGAGGGAGGCATCATCGAGGGAGGCATCATCGAGGGAGACATCATCGAGGGAGGCGTCATCAAGGGAGGCATCATCGAGAGAGGTATTATTAAGAGAGGCATTATCGAGGAAGACATCTAAGTTTATTATATATTAAATTATTAACAATATATAGAATATTAATAGAAGAAAGGCTTAGTATTAGCCTAATACTAGAACACCCTTACCATCAGATTTCTGTTTATTAAATAAATAGAAAGTCTCAGTTTCTAAATAGACAAAAAGTTAGTTGAATTGTAGACACAATAAAGAAGAGGATATACTTAGTAAAACTGTCTGACTAGATATCTCAATTTCTGGACTGTTGGACCAGCGAAGGATATAAAAGCCTGACCCTTTTATTTAAGGTATATTTTAACCGTAAAAAGAATCAATATATAAAACAACTGAAGAACTTGAAGCAATAGAACAAGAGAAAAAGACTACTAGTAGTATAGTATCTGCTAAGAGAAAAGAGTAGAGTTTATAAAGAAGTAGGATTAAACCCCTCTTTTTTTAGTAGACTGTATAATAACAACAACACGAGTTAGATTACTGTTATAAAATCAGTAAAGATATATTATTATAAAAATATTAATAAAATATTAAGTTTAAGAATTATAAATATTAATTCAGAGATAGAAAAAATAGAGATAAGACATGTTTACAGATATCTTGTAGTATACTCAGAAGATAGACTTACAGTATTAAATTATTAATTGAGATTAAGATATCTTTATATATTTTAGTGTACTACTAGTAAGTACTTAGTAGTACTAATAATTAAAAGAGTACTACGTAAGTACTAAGTAACTACTAAGTAGTACTGAAGTTTCAAGCCGACTTCAGATAAAAGCGTCTTCAAGTTATTAATTACTACTAGTATTATCAGTAAGCAGTATTAAGGATAGTTACTATATTCTTTTTAACTATAATATCCAGAAGAACTAAGTCTACTTGTTCTGCTTATACATTGTAGTATACTTCTCTGAAAACTTATCTTTCTAAGATAAAGTCAGAAAATTAATCTGACAGCCTGAGTTAAGGAGCTGCTTAACAGAGCTGCAACTCAGTAACAACAGTATTAGATATTAAAATATGTATACACTATAGCTTAAGCGTGGGGTTGGTCTCACTCAGTAGACAGATAAACAAAGTTAAATAGTAACATTCTTTTTATAACAAGAAACTAAGTTTAAGAACTGATCGGAAAAAAAACAAAAAAAAGATTAGATATATTTTTCAACAGCCTTCTCAGATTCTAAATCAAGCTTATTCTCCTATTCTATCTCTTAAGCTGTACCAGAGGCCTTATCAGAATCACTAATATCAAGAAGATTATATATAGAAGGATTTGCAGTTATCCCTCTATTTAGCTTATTATTTATATCAATTTAACTCCGATAACCCCGGATCTGTGTACCTGGAACTGCTTGAAAAGGAAAATCTGTAACAGATAGTTTCCGAAACTTTTTATATATATATAGGCTGTCAAATATTTTCACCAGATACTCACAGTCCTATTTATGCATCTGAGCAATATAGTCACGTTTTTCCTTTTTAATAACTTCAGGCATTGATCGCAGCTTAGCATACTGCTTTGTTAGATAAGCCCGAGTTATAAGTTAAAGTATACTATCTAAGAATCCAATTAGTCGATTTGCAATAAGAAGATTAGAGATCTTTAGACTTGTATTTAAGCTATTTTCGTCCTAATTCTAAACAGTTATCAACAGAAACTGCTTCTTATACCCAGATAAAAATATCTGCTGACCAGCGAATTTTATAGATTAAATTAAATACCTGGTATAGTTAGTTGAAATTACTGCACCACTCAACACGGTTTCTCTGCTTTAGAGACAGACAGTCAAGCTACTTATAAGCTTGTTACTCTGTAAGATATAAGATTTAGAATTTCTATATTTTAAACAGTTCCCGAATTCGTCTCTTTGCCTCTCAGTATATCGAATAGCTTGGTTTCAACCCTTTAAATATTATCTCTATTAGCTACTGAAATTGGGAATTATTAAGATTTAAGAGAAACTGCCGGCGAGTAAATTATATTAACTTAGTCCAAGCTTCAGAATCCTTTAATTGTTGTTGGTTGTAGCTCTCAGATCTCAGTAGAGAGGTCGGAATCTGGATAATAGAATCTGACTCGAACTGGAACAAAGACAGAGAATCACTTTTAAAAGGAACAGAATTATAAGCAGCCTCAGATATTTAAGTATTCTGAGTAAAATATTAAAGTTTCTGATTTTCTATTTTCAGAAGTTCAGAAAAATCTCTCTGATAATCAGAAAAAAGATACAGAGACTCTAGATCTGGTAATAAGTATTTTATTAGTCCAGAACCAGATAATACCGGACTTAATTAAGTAGTCCCCCGAAGATTCTCTGTCCTCTTAATTTGTTATGATATATGCTGGGAAGCAGGTTATAATATAATCAGAGAATTTTAAATCTCTGCTGTAGATTCTGAAAACTGATCTTGCTGCTGAGATTAAAATAATTTATACAGATTAAGCTTTTTTAAAGATCTTAGAATTCGAGGACTATTTTAAGTAGACTTTTTATTAAGAATATAAGTAGGAGTAGTCTTCTGTCTCTTTGTTTTCTGTAATACTGGCTGACTTTAAGTACTTCTTAGATCGGATCTTCTCCCTGGCTGTTATAACTAATTAGTACTATACACTGTTCAGCTAAATATTATTAAATATAATATACCTGTATATATTCTGACTCCTAAAAATTATCCACACATGCAGTATCAACTAATAATTATAATCTAAAGTCTAAACCAATCTTAGTATAGAATCTAATATTAAAATAAGCAAGATATACCTATTTTATTATATAATAGACTCTGGTAGTTAGGCTGTCTCTTTCTAGTATTCATTTTCTCTTTTAGAATCTGATCTACTTACTAGTATACTAAGTCAGATTTAAAACACGCCCAGTCAATATCAGAAAATTATTTAAATTCTAATTCTTATATATTATTTTATATCTCGTGTTTCTGATTATATAACTTTTTAGACTTTGTAGTACAATTTTATCCTTTATATTATAAATACACGCTTACCCGAGACACATTCTATATACAATAAGTTGCTATATTTTAGAAGCTTACCTTTTCTAGGAAGGGTGTATATTAGGCTAATATATTTCTCTCCGAATAAATTAATAAACCAGGGGGGACTTGGATTAAACTAATTTAAATGCCTTCCAGAAAGTAATCTGCCTGAATATATTCCTGGTAATCTATTCAGTATTCTTTTTTTCAGTACCAGTATTCTCTTCTCTAATATCAGCAGTCTTCTCTCCAGTAGCAGTACTCTCTCCTCCAGCAGCAGCAGCCTCTTTAATATTACCAGTATTCTCTCCTCCAGTATCAGCAGTCTTCTCTCCAGTAGCAGTACCCTCTTCTCCAACATCAGCGCCCTCCCCTTCAGCATTAGCAGCCTTTGCTCTAGCCTTATTATTTTTCTTTATCTTTCTGCGTGGATTTTGCTTTTTGGTATTCCTAGAGTCTTCGGAAGCCATACCTTTAAGTAAAAGAGTAAAGGCCTCAAGAACTTGTTCAGGGTCAGTAATATTACTCTCTTCGGGGGATATTCCATCTTCGAGATATACCACCTTGCCATTTCTTATAATAACTTTAAGTATACTGACACCTTCTTCTTCAGAATCCAGAATTGATGCTAAAGACCCCGACAGTTTAATCATCAAGCCAGGAAGAGCTTTATTGCTTAACCGGTTATTCAGTACCACCTGAAATATGCTGAGAATACGATACTCAAAGATGTAAACAATCTTTTCTTGATCCAACTGCCAAAAACGCCCTACAGCCTGTTCTTCTTGGGCGTGTAACAGCAGCACACCAAAAAAGTATATATTCCGGCAAAATCTCTGAAGATTGAGACCGGTCGAGTTAAGTTGGAAGGATATAATCAGGATTATATATTTCTTAGGCTTTTCTATAAAATATATAATGATATCAGCTCTCTCTCTTGCTGTCAGACTACTGTAGATTATCTCTACGTCAAATCCGGCCTCTTATAAAGTTACTAGAATATAGAGCTCTTCCCCCGGAAACTGTGTTTATATAATTAACTTTTTTTTTTTAAACTATATTAATGTGCGCAGAACTCCCAGTATAACTTGTATTTTTAGTACTTCTCGGATAAGTATGGCTAGTTGCTCTGTATCTACTTGTAGATTATTCCCGCTTTTCTGCTGAGGTTCAGACTGTGTATAGAATGTCTTAACAGCAGTAGTATCTTCAACTTGTTTCTGTTCTTGCAGGTACTGTATCCACCTAGGCACCAGCTTACGTCTCTTTTATAAATTAACTGCTTTAGGAAAATCTGCCTCTAGAAGAGTCGGCTCAAGCAGAATCATGCCAAGCCATAAGGCTCCCAAGACCAACCGACGAAAACGTGCCATAGCCCACCGGTACCGTGGATTTTCTCTGTCTGACTGGTCAAGCACTATAACACGGTGATTTTTGATCCAGTAAGTTTTATAGGCTTCTTATTCCTCAGGATTAAACTCTGTATTAAATACCTTGCGTACTGCAGGGGGGATATCCTTGCCGATTATCCGGCTACTTTTGAATAGGATTGCAGACGCGAGGGTCTTCCGGATCATCAAGCATTTTAGGAGAGCACGGAACCACACTGATTACATCTTTTTATCTAGATCTGTATAAATAATATATTTTTCAAGGAAAACTTTGCTGAGAATAAGGTTTATATAACAAGTACCTGAAGATACAGTCAGGGCCTTCTTCACAGCTGCCGGCCCTATTATCTCAGATATCAAACGTCTTTTGAGAAGTAATTATAAGTACCTAATAAAATCACTGTTACGGTTGTTGAAAAAAAGTATTACTGTAAATAGAAGATTAAAGTCGCCTCTGGCCCACTACACAGCCTGGGATATTCCCGACGTCTCATTACGCAGGTTATAGGCCTCATCCAGAATAATAAGCCCGAAACAACCTTTAATATTGTTGGGATAGTTCTTTAGGCAATTTTCTCTACCCTTCAACTTGCTTTTATACTTATATATATACCAGGCTTTGACACCTGAAACACCATGGCGGCTCTCAAATGTATTGTAACTGCTCAATACAACTGTTAGACATCGCCCTTGTTTAGTAAAGATTTCATGGTCAGCTGTCAGCTTGCCATCAATCTGTCTGACATCCTTCCGGCTTCGTGTTTCTCTATAGTACACATGCAGCGCTAACTGCTTTGTAATACTTAGAATCTCGGTCTGCTATTGGTAAATCAGGTGTAGTAGCACCAGCACTAGAATCAGCTTTTTTAGCCTCTCTGCAGCAAGTTCGTCCCCAGACTCAGCCTTCTTTCTGAGATGTGCTATATACTTCTAGGGGTCAGTTGTAAAAGCCTAATACCAAGGTCTCCTGGATCACTTACTGCAAGAATGATGCTAACAGATTGCCATATTTTTCCCAGTCCAACCGCATCCGCTAGCAATGCTCCCTGTGCCACCTTCTTAATTATAATCTCGACAATAGCCCAAATTCCAACAGGTTGCCAGAACTTCAACACTGCAGATATAACCATACCCGGTAAACGCGGACACTCCGGATCTTCGATCCCAAGGTTTTAGCAGGCTTTTAGGTGATTTTCTCTCTGATAATCGAGGTTATTAATAGACTGCTGGATTTACTCCAGCTCCTCAAGCTTCTTGGGAGTAATTTCTATTAGGTCATCTTTCTTACTCATTATCAGTGGAGCTTCAAAATCAGATATAACTGAGTACTTTGATGTTTTAAAAATATTATTTCTGATATCTTTAGTAAACTTCTCAATGCCATCCTCTTCGCTCTTATTTATCTCCTCGATGAGCCTTTCAGCTTCAGTAATATCTCTTAGCTGGCTTAGTATTAGTACTTGATTTATCTTTACTGCCAGTCAGAAAGGCTCAGTCGGATTATAGACATTTGATTTGCGGGAGAGTCTCAGCTGCTTTTTTCTGCTTAAAGCCTCAGCTCGCTACTGGGGCTCGTTCTCGCTAAGATCTAATTCAGAAACTCCGGTCTCCAAGTCTTCTGTATTGTTTGATAGCTCTGTTACTATCTCCCCTGTATTCGTCTTTCTCTTCTTCTTAACATGACGATCTGACTTTCTAGTCTTATACAGGTTTGTATCTCCTATAGGGGTTCTTTATATTAGCCTAATACCCAATATTTTTAGTTATTTTGCTTACCTCCGAAGCGAACAGTTCCAAAGACAGAGGTTCCTCCTGACTTTTAGTTGATTTAACTGGATGAGTATATTGTAATAAGAATAGTATAGACCTTCCAGACAGCCTTCTCTTTTTCGTCATCGCTTACATTCCGCCGGAAGAAAATATCTTCATGATTTATCTTATTAGTATGTTTTACTGCCCACAAAAAGCAAGCAAGATGGTCAGCTTTATCCCAGCCCTGCTTATCCAAGGTAAGTGCTGAGAATTATTACTGCCCGCCTACCTCACCACGGACCAGATGCTCCTGTACTGTCTCCAGTAAGACATCTCTTCCCTTTCTTTTCATATATTTCAAGCAGTTGTCCCACAGTTCGATCTAATATAGCTTAACTAATAGTGACTTCAGCCAGTTAAGCTATAATTTATATAAAGTTAAGTGTAATACCTTCTGTAATCCTGTATGTTCTTCTCTAAGATTAAGTTCTGTTACTTGCTTATTTTCGTTCCTATTACTGTTATCTAAATATATGTTATCTAGAAGCCCTCTGTATATAGCTAATAGACAGGTTAACTTACTGTACAGCCCGGCTATGTTACTGGATGTTGCTGGACGTTGCAGGGGGTTGCTGCACGTCACAGGAGATTGCTGTATATCACAACGGAGGAGGAAGGATATTACTGTATATTATAGGGGGTTACTGGGCATCGCTCTGTGATTTTAAGAACTGCTTGTAGAAAGGTATTAAAATCTCAGTTTTAAAGCTGAAATGGAAGCTGAAACTTAGTTTTACTTACCTTACTTACAGATAAAAGAAGATAGATATTAAGGATATTGAGAATACGGACTTCAGGATATATTTAAAAAGATAAAAAGATTAGTGCAGAGGATAAGAAGGTAAAGAAAGATTAATAAAGAGAATAAGAAGATAGAAGAAGATTAGTATAGAGAATAAGAAGGTAGGTAGTAAGAAGTATGGAAGTTAAGATATATTATATAAAGAAAAGATTTTAGCCTCCAGTAAATAATTATATATATAAAAAATTAGAAAGACTATATTAAGAAAAAAGTAAATAGTAAAGTAAGGTTTTGATAAGGTGATACCTATTTTTAGTAAGGTTTGGATAAGGTTATACTTACTTATATCTTAGTTCACAGAGTAGAACAGTTATAACAACAGTTTAAATTACTATTATAAATAAGTATAAATAGAGAATACAACAGTTAGGATAACTCTAAGATTAAAGTATAATATAATAGTAAATAGTATGAAAACTACTTTAGATCTAGTAAAAAAGATATAGTTTTAGTATAATCTATTATTTACATAAAGATTAGTACTTCTAGATTTGAAGGGTTTATAATTAGTCAGAACTTTATACAACTTTCTTATAACTCTATATAACCGGAGCAAACCGCAGTACAACCACTGTAACTTACCCCCTCGGCCCGCTATGTATATTTCTTTAATTTATATATTATATATAGTAAGTATATAGTATATATAGATTAGAAATATACTTTATTTAAATATAATAATAAAAAAAAAAAGTTTCTATTCTATATAATTATTATTCTAGAAATAACTATTTTTATTAAATCCAGTATATTTTTTAGTATAGATTTAATCTAAATATAAAAATTTAGATAACTTAGTAGTAAGTTTATTAAGAATCTAGAATAATTTTTTATTTTCTAACTAATATTTAAATTCAGGATATTCTATATTTAAATACTATATATATTTAAAAATTTTCTAGATAGTAGATACTTTCTATAATCTACAGATCTTATATTTAATAAAATAATTACTAAATTTCTTACAGAAATTATATTAAATATAAATTTAATAAAAAATAATAATATAAAATAGATACTTAATCTATTTTTATCTTAGATCTAGTTTATACAGGTAATTATCTAAATCTATATATATTATATATTAAATATATATATAATATAAATATTATTTATATTATATATACCTCCAGCCTGTTTTTTATATATATTAAATATAATAATACAGATCTTATTCTTACCTTTTTAAATATAATTATATATATATAGTATATATCTTAATCTATAAAAATATATATATATATAATAAGATCTATAAGTTATTTAATATAAATATAATATATTAGTAGTATATATAGTATATATACTTAATATCTGTATTTTATACTAAGATAAAAAAAATATTAGTTATATTCTAAATTATTTTAAATAATAAATCTATTTTAATATATTAAATATTAATAAAAATCTTAGCTTAAGTATATATACAGTATAGGATTAGAAAATAATTAATATTATTAAAAAAATAATTTTTTCTAATTTACTATTTATTATTATTCTATAACTAATTAAAAAAATACTTTCTTTATATATCTAGTATATATTATAAATATATTAAGAATATACTATAATTATTTTATTTTATTTTATAGATTTATTCTAAGCAGATAGATAAATAATCTTTATTTTTAAATTAAAATTATAATTTAATTTTTAATTTAAAAATTTTAGTATAAAACTGCTAGTATAGAAGAACTAAACTGATTATAAATTACTGTAAAGTATAAAAACAGTATAAGTTATTCTAT
The DNA here is from genome assembly GCA_003184645.1 of Aspergillus ellipticus CBS 707.79. Classification (NCBI taxonomy): domain Eukaryota; kingdom Fungi; phylum Ascomycota; class Eurotiomycetes; order Eurotiales; family Aspergillaceae; genus Aspergillus; species Aspergillus ellipticus. The sequence continues at coordinate 11,687 of KZ826100.1, forward strand.
ATATTTAATATATCTAAAATATAGATTATATATATATATAATATATATATAATTAAATCTAAGTAATTATATTTTTTAATAATTCTAATAATTTAATCTGTAATATTCTTTAGCAGCTGTATTAAAGATAGAGAATAATATAAATATTTTTATTAATAAATTAAAATTATAAAAGAAAATTAAATCTAATTTAATAAAAAATATAAATTAAATCAGATTTTATATAATTTTTACTTAAGTTTACTAGTACTTCTAGAATAAGTTTAATCTATATTAAATTAATATTATATTTATATTAAATATATATATAATCTTACTATAGAATCTATAATAAACTATTAATTAAATAATAAAAAAATATATATTACTAATATTACAGAAATTATATTAAATAAGATTTTATAGATAATTTTTATTTATTTAAATAAAATATTAAATAATAAATATATAATATTAGAACTCTATATCTAAATTTTTAGAATAATCTAGAAATATATACTATATATTATTAGTATATATAATATATATAATATTAATATATAAAATATATATTCTATTTTTTTTAAATATAACTGGATTTTATATTATATATATACTTATTCCAGTATTTTAAAATTTATAATATTCTTATAATTTCTTATTCTAAAAATAAAAAAATACTAAATATAAAGATTCAGTTTTTTATTTAATCAGATTATTAATCTGATTAGTATAAAATTTATAACTATCTAAAGAAGATAATTAATTAAAAAATTTAAGATTTTTTTATATATTATTATATTCAGAAGTATTAAATATAAGATATTTAGTATAAATATAATATTTTATACTACTGTATATATAGGATCTATACTAGGCTTTATATTTATTATTATTATTAATTTTATAAAACAGATTTATATTAATAATCTTAGCTTTATCTGTATAATATATTATATATTAAATCTATATATTTAGTATATATACTATATATTTAATTTATATACTATAAAAAAAATATATACTTATATTTAATATTTACTATATAAAAAGATTATTTATTAAAGTTTTACTGAGATTTTCTGCTTCTAATCCTAGTAGATAAGGATTAGTTAAATAAATAAAATAAAAAATACTATTTAAATTTATAATAAAATATTTAGATATTAAAAAATAGTTTTAAATCTAAAATATTTTAATTTTATAAGAACTATTATATATAATAACTATATTATTTTTTTTTATATCCTGTATATATTTAGTATATATTTTATATAAGTTATATATATATTTATCTCAGTTAAATTTATAGAAATTAAAATAAAATCTAATAAATTAGAATTAATTTAAGATTCAGATTCTTACTCTTATATAAGATCAGGAATACTACTAGTATTACTAATATTATTATTAGATTCCTGTATTTAGTTAATACTAAGTATATATAAAGAGAATATAGAGTATATATTTTATTTATATTATTTAACTAACAGATAATCTTATTTTCTACTTTTTATTAAATTATTTTATTAATAGATTATAGTATATATTCAGTATATATATAGTTTAAGAAAAAGAAAAAAAAGACTAGTAGTATTATAGAATAGTAAATAAGATTTAAATCTTATTATAATTTAAATATATTCTTAATATATCTTATTATAGTCTGAAATTATTCTTAGTATAGCTTATTATAGTCTGAAATTATTCTTGGCACAGCTCATCATAGTTAAGACAGAAAAGAGTTATTCCGTATTTAGTGTTAGACCACGCAGAGTTTATTTCAGACCACACCGAGCTGTAAGCCCGGCTTTCTGCCTGGACCCGTAACAATAAAAAAATAATACTAGTTTTATTAAAATTAATTTAGATATTAATATTAATTTTATATAAATAGTATTATCTATTATATTAAAAAAGATTACTGAAAGATAAAAATAATTAATTAAATATTTTATTTCATAAAAATAAAAAAGTTAATATTTATTAAGACTGATAATAAAATAAAGAAAAAAATAATAACAATATTAATAATATACTAGATCTAATAAAAAATATTAGAAATAAGATTTTTAATTAAAATCTTTATAAAAGTCTAGAAAACTTCAAAATTTTATTAATTATTAAAATGACTACTAATTCTATAATAGATATAATAAAAAATAATATTACTAAATTGTAAAAATAACAGTAATAGCTTAATAATAAAAAATTTTAAATTAATAATAGTAAAACAATTTATTATAATTTTAATAATTTTAATATAATAGATAAAAATTTTCTAAGAATACTAAAAATAATATAAAATATTATTTTAAAATTTTAGTAATCTTATATAATCTAATAACTAGTATAAATAATAAATAGTAAAACTAGTAAAAAAATTATTTTTATAGATTTTATCAGTCTTAGAAAAATATAAAAAATTATAAAATTTATTTTAACTATAAAAAACATTTTTATATTAAATAAATATAGTTAATATCTTATAGATTATTAAATAAAAAAAATAATATTTAAAAAAAACTATAAAATATTAATAAAATTTATTTTAATTATGGTATTTTTTTATTCACTAGAATAATAAATATAAAAAATTAATAATATTAATAATATTTTAAAAAGTTTTATATATTTTACAAATAATAAAATTTAGAATAGAAATAGTATATATATAAAAAAATAATTAATAAATAAATATAAAATTCATAATCTAAAAATTAATAAAAAATATATAATTATTCTAATAAATTACTAGATTTTGAAAATCAGATATAATTTATTAGCTATTTTAAATTAATATAAAAATAAATGTTTTTTATTATATTAGATATCTGAAACTATACTATTTAAATTTTTATATATATTAAATAAATATTTTAATCTGATTTTATATAATAAAATATATTATTTAAAAAATAGTTTATCCAGTATATTATATATAATCTAATAATTAAAAAAAATTTAATCTATTTATAATAATAATATTTTTTTTTAATATTTAAAATTCAGATTTTATTAGATATTTTAAATTATTATTTTATAAAAATCTATTACTTGTCACAGTGCAGACCTATGTTGCCTGAGGCACCTCCTGGGCGTGGCCCGGAAAGCTATATTATCCGTTCCGAGATTATATAATCTGCAGACTGTAACATATTTCACTATCGAGCCGCCACCTTTGCTTCAATTCCTACCCGTGGGCTAAATAATAGGGCCTCTATCAATCAAATAAATATATTTCTAGTCAAAGACTAATTACTAAGTAGATTAGGATATCTAACTCTAGTATATCCCTTAATATAATAATTAGAATACTGTAGTAGTCCTTGTACGCGTGGCTGAACTGCAGAAAGCGCTGGATCTATAGAAAGTATATCTTGAGTTTTATTAATCTTATTCTTATACTGAAATTATTCTAGGCCCTTCTAGATAGCTAGATTCTCTATAATAGCTAGCTGCCTAGTAGAGTACTTCTGTTTTTAGCCTTTCTATTTATTCTCAGCTTGTAAATCACGAATTTCTTTATATATAAGAGCTGTTTTATTTAAAGCTAATTTACTGTATTTAATTATCTTATCTAATCAGACTTCTAGTAATAAGATATTTTAAAAGTATTTTCTAAACTATTTTCTAGCTGTAAATACTTGCTTCTCCAGTTGCCTGGTAGTATAAGACATTTTAAGCGCTGAATTAGTTGATCGACTGTCTAGTAGTATTAGAGTTTTTAGTTAAATATTTAACTGACTGAGTATCCTTTCTAGATTAAATAAAACTAGACCAGTACCTATAAAGCTATTTTAAATAGTCTCTAATTAAAAAATATTTTTACAGGCTTATAGGAATATCTTTAGAAAGTTAAGTTTATTAAAATAATTAATTCCTGAGTATATTTTCTTCTCTACTAAGGTTCTGTACACTTTTTTAGAAGCGCAAAGCAGCCTATATCTAAAGATTGAAGCTTATGGGAAGAATAAGCAGATATATAAATAGAAATAATATTATTTTTACTGCAGATTTAATTAAATTAAAATATAAAATAGCTGCTATAATTATTAAGAATTAAAAAACAGTATCTTCCAGTTATATAACTAGAAGTAGCAGAAATAAAGCGATTTTTAAGCTAGTAAAGACCTATCTTATCAGTAGTCTATTTATTAGGACTAACTTCAATCCTGCTATTATATAGGAGCTTTAAATCTTGATACCAGCTCTCTATATAAATCTTCCTTTTAAAAATAATATATAGAGAAAGCACTAGAGTGGCTAACAGCCAGGTCAGGTCAGGTTAATTGGAATTTTTATACCTGACCGCCAGGTTATAACCAGATTAAGAAAATTTTTATACCTGACCGCGGTATAGCTAAAAAATAAGTAGTTAACTGTTTTAATTATTCTTAATACTAAGACCTGTCTATTATATCTATTTAGACTCTAGTACAGTTAAAATATACTCAGATTAAGTAGTTATTAATCTGACTATTCTAATTATTATTTAAAAATATACAGAAACAAGCTTTTTAAATTAGAAAATAATAATTAAAAAAAATATTAGTATTTTCTTTATCTTTATCTAGAAGAATTAATCAGAAAATTTTAATAATATTAATAAAATTTAGTTTTTTTTAAAATATATTTTTTTAAAAACTTTTTAAAATATTTGAAGAGATTTTAAAACTTTTATTATAATTTTTTTATATATATTTAATAATATTATTTAAAGTCTTAATCTGAAGTTTTTATAGAAGAATATTAACTATAAGCTAAATTATATAAATAAGACAGAGTATATAATATTAGTTTTAAATAATTATTATAAGATCAGAATTAAATAAAATATTATAAAGCTGGCTGCTCTGGCTGAACTGAGTCTGAAGTTTAGATAAAATTATACTAAATATTAAACTATTATTACTAGTATTATCAGTTATTATATCTAATAACTGATAAAATAAATTATATTTATATAAGACTGATAAAATAATTATAGCTAGATTCTTATTAGTATAAGATCTAAATACTGGTTAGAAGTCTAGTAGAACTTTATAGTAATCTATATCTTTTATTAAAAAATATCTAGTTAAAATAAAAAATATTTTCTAATTAAGACTAATCCAGCAGTTTACTGTAATTAATATTTATTTAGTATCTAAAAAGTTTAATAACAGCTGTATATATATATCTTTTAATAACTTTAAAAAATATTCTTTAAATTATATTTATAATTAAAAAAACTTAATTTTCAGTAGAGAAATAAAGCTATAAAATTAATTATCTATTTAAATTAAATATATTTAATAATTCAGAATAGTAGGTAACAGATAATTATAAAGTATAAGACTTAATTCTAAAAATTCTGTTTATTATAGATTATAGAAGTCTAGAGAAAGTAATAATTAAAAAAAATTTATTTTTAAAAAATATATAAATATCTGTAATAATTCTTTATAAAAATAATAGTTTATAGAACTAGTTCCTAAGTTTTTAATTTCTAGATATTATAAGATATAAAGATATATAATATAGTAGATATAAAAGATTCTATTAAAAAATAATATATCTTTTTAAAAATTATTTTATATTATTAATATCTTCTCCTGACTGAAGTAAAATAGTAGTTTTCAAGCTTATATATAGATTTTAGAAAAGATTATTTTCTACTACTAATTCTTGAAAAATAAAAAGTTTTTCTTTATAAATTAGATATAGAATAATCTTTTAATTCTTCACGACACGCGTAATCTAGAGATTTAGAAAAAAGAAAAAAATCTGGCTTAAAAAACTTATTTCAGTTTAAATATTATTATAATTTATAAAGATCTAAAAAATAAAAAAAAAGAGCTTGATAGTATCCTCTGAAAATAAGCTAGATAATTATAATTAATTTATAATTCTAAGACTACTCTATAAATAATAAATATAAAAAAATAAAAATAAAAAATTCTATAAAGATAGTTTATTTTATTTTAAAATATATTTTTATATAAATATAATCTATTATATTTTAAATACAGCTAAAATACCTGCTGTATCTTATTTATTTTAGAAGATTTAATAAATAGAAAATTATATATTAAATCTAGAATTATAGAATAATTTTCTTTTTTAAATAAAGATAATTAGAATATAATAGATTATTATTAAAAGTAGATTTTTATATTAATAAAAAAGATCTGGAAAAGATTTTTACAGAATCCTCTAAGAAATATAATATCTAGTATTTAATTAAATAATTATTAAAATATATAGTTACTGAGAAAGACTATAAATAATATTATATAGGTTTTTTTTTAAATTTAATTTATAATACAGATAATTCAGCTCTTTTAGATAGGAAATAAAAATATAATAAACTATTTAAGCTAAAATAAAAAGAAGAATAGTAAAATAGAAACAGTATATTTATTTTTAGTAATCTAATTAATAATAAATATATAATTATTCAGCTATTATATAATATAACTAAAATATATAGTCTAAACTGAGCTGTAATTATATATATTTATATATATATTTTACTATAAAAATAATAATTTTATAAAAAAGTAAATTTTATTAATACTATTAAACTTTTCTGATTAATTCTTTTAGATAAAAATAAAGAAGATACTAATACTTCTTTTAATTATTTTTTTCTAATTTAAAAAACTTGTTTCTGTATACTTTTAAACAACAGTTAGAATAGTCAGATTAATAACTATTTAATCTGAGTATACTTTAACTATGCTAGAGCCTAATTAGATATAGCAGGCAGATCTTAGCACTAAGAACAGTTAAGACAGTTAACCGCCTGTTTTTTGGCTATACCGCGGTCAGGTATAAAACTTTCCTTAACCTGGCCATTAGCCACTCTACCTTAACCTGACCGCCAGATTATAGCCAGGTTAAGGTTAAGGTATAACAGTCAGGTTAATCCACTCTAGAACTCTCTAAGAGATACAGTATCTAGTATTTAATTAAATAATTATTAAAAATACAGTTACTAAAAAAGAATATATAAATAATATTATACAGGTTTCTCTTTAAGTTTAATCTATAATATAAATAATTCAGCTCTTTTAGATAGAAAATAAAAATATAATAAACTATCTAAATTAGAGTAAGAAGAAGAATAATAAAATAAAATTAATATATTTATTTTTAATAATCTAATTAATAATAAATATATAATTATTTAGTTATTATATATTATAATTAAAATATATAGTTTAAATTAAACTGTAATTATATATATTTATATATTTTTTTTACTATAAAAATAATAATTTTATAAAAAACTAAATTTTATTAATATTATTAGAATTTTCTGATTAATTCTTTTAAATAGAGATAAAGAAAATACTAATACTTCTTTTAATTATTTTTTTCTAATTTAAAAAGCTTGTTTCTGTATATTTTTAGATAATAGTTAAAATAATCAGATTAATAACTATTTAATCTGAGTATACTTTAATTATATTAAAGCCTAAATAGATATAGTAAGCAGGTCTTAGTACTAAGAACAGTTAAAATAATTAACTACTTATTTTTTAGCTATACCGCGGTCAGGTATAAAAATTTCCTTAATCTGGCTATAACCTGGCGGTCAGGTATAAAAATTCTAATTAACTTGACCTGACCTGGCCGTTAGCCACTCTATATCTTCCTGCCTGCCTGAAGATTCTATTATAACTCTTTAAATTATATCTTATTTATAAATCTATATATAGTTTAATCCTGTAGTAATCCAGAGATACTGTAAACTATTAGTCTGCCTGCTTACCTGTCTGTTACTAACTCTACTATCTTACCGGCCTGTATTTTAATATTATATAGCTCTTATTCTTAGAGCTAGTATCTATCTGAAGATAACAGTTATTCTATCTATTCTAAATAATTCTGAAAAACTAGCTTAATATATCATTAATTATACTGAAAAATAATACAGCTATTATAATCAGATTTATAAATATATAATAAATATAGATACTATCTATTATTTTTTTAATTAGATTATATTTATTTTTAGTAAGATATTATTTCTACAGCAGCTATTATTATATATAAAACTAAATAATATAAAAATCTGAATAATTAATTAATTAAAGTTATTATTATCTAGAAAATTTTAATAAAAAAATAAGATTAAATTATCTAAACTATCTAAATAATTATATCTATAGTTAGTATTCTAGTTTAAACTTCTGAACTATCTACTAAAAAATCTCTAGTTACTTTAATAAAAATATTTATATTAATTAATTCCGGATTTTTTATTTCTAATTATCTTTCTAAGTATCTGCCTGATTTTAATAAATTTAAAAATATTTAATCAGATCTCTATTATTTTAATTTTTAAATCAAAAAAAAATAATTATTAATTATAACTACTTTCTAATATTTTAAATCTATATAATCTATATTTTTAGTTATCTGAAAAGATTATCTTATATCTACATCTTATTATATATTAAAGATAGGATTTATCAGTTAAATAACTATATTAATATCTTAAATATATTAAACTAAGTTTATAATAATTTAAACTATATTTATAATATCTGAACTATCTTTTATAATTTATAATAAAAAAATTAAGAATTTTTTATTTTTTTTATTAAATTTTAATATCTGATTATAGAAAACAAATTACTAAAAATAATTGTTTTATATTTTTTAAAAAAATTATAAAATAAAAAATAAAAAAAATAATAATATATTAGAAACTTTCTACTAATAATTATATTAATTTTATTATTTTTTTATGAAAATTTAAAAATTATTATAAATAATATATTTAAAACCAGTTCTAGAGATCTATTTTTAATATTTAAAAAATTATTTTAAGTCTAATAATTATATCTACTAGATTAATTATATTATTTATTCTATTTTATTTCTAAAGATTATTTTATTTTTTAAATAATAATTATTTATTTTAATATTATATTCTATTCTCCAGAATTTATTTATATTTTTCTTATTTTAGATTTTCCAATCCTGTATTATATTCTAGTCTAAATAATTATATTTTCCCGACCTGAGTAAACAGTTAAAAAAAGTTAATCTAATTTAAATTATAATCAGATAGATTTTTTATATAAATATATTAAATATCTGAAGCTATTATTAAAAAATTTTTAATTAAAAAAAAATTCTGAAAAACTAACTTATTAATTATTTTTATTATTCTAAATCTTAAAAAACGTAAGATTATTATTTATATTATATTTAATACTAGCTGTTTTATATCCTATATTATAGATAAAAATTAGATTAAAATTTATTATCTAATTCTATATTCTTTAAAAAAATCTAAACTTATAATAGAGTTTAATAATTATAAGAATAAAGTAGGTATTATTATTTATTATATTTGTATAATCCTGAAAATTCATAATTATATTAAAAAAGATATTCTATTTCTGATTATCTAGTTAGTATATTTTTTTATTATTATTAGCTTATTATAACTAAAGATTTATAATCTTTATATAAATTTTATAAAATATACTCTCTAGTTTTCTAGTTTATACTGTAAAAAATATTATAATATTCTAGTTTAATCTACTAAGATTTAAGCCTTATATAATATTTCTGCCTAAGCTAGACCTATAAATCTAACAGTCTTTATATCTTTAAAAGATTAAGATTTTTAGTAAATCGACGAAAATTATCCTTTTACCCGCAATTCGAATTGATCTAGTAAAACTGGACTAGTCAAAATCTACAATTATTGATATGGTTCACTCCAACTATATCTCCGAGTCACTAGAAATGATAGTTTGTTTGTATTGTGGAAGGGGATTGTAGCAATCATAGGATGGGTACCAAACAAAGAGAGATAGACAATGCTGTTAGAATCATAATTATGCCAAGCTCCATCCCTCGGTCACCAGATCATCAAGTGTTGCGCTGTACGCAATGACTCCATCGCTCAGATGGAAAAAGCCAGAGACTCCACCAGTCTCAATATCAACAATGGGGGCGCCGCAAACAGCATCAGAGATTGGATCTCTCGTATTGCCGAAAACATAAAATAAATGGCCGAATAGCCATTCTGTGAAGTCGATTTCTGGGTGGCCATTGGGGCGTTTTGGCTGCCTCGCTTGGACTCCCTGCTTCATCAAAGTGAAAAGTCCTGAGCTCATGCCGTCCACTTCACACCACGTTCCATTCAGCTGTTCAATTCCTTTGTGAAAGCGGGTCGGAGGAGTCGCTTGAAAGTAACAGGAGTTAGTGAAGCTTTTGGAGGCTGCGGGTGTTAGTTTGACAAAGGCTATATCTAGTTCTGGCCGCGTGTCAATAATGTGGCCGATATGGTCTCCTCCAGCCCTATATGGATGGTACACCTCCTTTGAATGGAGAAATCCATGATGAGGAACAGTTAGTACTTCCTCGCCCGAGGCATTACAGATCTTGACTCCGCAGGTGGTTGCGAAAGTAGCGGACGTGACTGGTGTACCTGGTAGTGTAAGACCACTCTCAACTCTGCATCCTGGCGTGAGAACGGACTGTCGGAGGTAATTTGATGTATCCTGTACTGTAGGGCCATTAGCTGGGTTAATCAATCCTGGGCGGGTTAGGCTTCTTATTGCTGGGATAAAAGGCGCATCCTTATGGTGATATAGTGCTGCCCGGCCTGCGACGATCCCAGGAAGTGAGCCCAGCCCGTAAGTTCGCTTATCGGCAGTTTCTAGCTCAAACACAGTCCAAGTTGGGAGGAAATTTGCCGCTGTGACGTTGGCTAGGTCTGTCATAGCCCTTAAGACCTCAATGATCTGAGTCTTAGTAGGGTTGTCCATTCGCGGCCACTCGACAGTAGGACACGGATCAGACAGCCGAGGGTTGGAGTAATTAGTTGCTGGCAGGGGTTGTGTAAAGATTTCTCCAGGGGGCACGAAAATGACAGGCATCGTTCCAAGGGTAAGTGGAATCGGCTGCGGGGGACTGGCAGTCTGAATACATAAAATCCAACCAGTCGTCCACAGACCTTCATACTCAAACTGGTTCCGGATCCAGGCCTTTTCTTCACGCGACGGGAAACGGAACTGGCGAGTTTCAGCCTTCCACAAGGTGAATGGGGCTATGTCGTGCATATGTCTAGCGCCCCAGCCGCCGGGGTTTTGCCAGCGTGGGGGCTCTGGATGAGAATGGGAAATTGTTTCTTGCAGGTGTCGGCTGTTGGTTCGGGTGCGGAGCGGGCTTGTGGCTGCATTTGTGTAGATGTCGGTATAGGCAGAGGACTGCTGAAGGTATTGAACTGCAGGCGATAAACGCACCGGAGATGGCATCGGGGTTGTCATTTTGCCGGTAAAAAAGATGGGCTTGGATGTCCAGTTAGTAGTCAACGGCAGGTGTCAACGGTATGTGGTACCAGATACAAGACGTGTCAAGTAGCTTGGCTTTTGTTGTGGCAAGGATGTAACATGAGAAGAGGTCGCGCTAAAAATCTTGCCAGGCCCACTAACCCGATTTAGACGTCAAGTGACCCACAGTTGAGCCAGGCCCGAAAATACCACTTGAATTTCGAATACCTTCATAATACAAACACAGCAGTCACGAAAATGCTTGCTAAGTATTTGATTATGATGAAAAGGTTCGAGATAAGCACTTATAAAGTGCTTTTTTCAAGAAATAAAGAAAAGTAAGAGGTTGAAAGGGGTGATGTGGGTTGAAAGGTGCAAAATGAGCCGTTGTGGGTCAGGTGACCCACTTCGGTGCTTAGTAAGGGATATCGACCCAGGCGACTATAATATCAGAGTACACAGGTCAGGTGCACCTTGGAAAAGTTTGGGCGCCCCCTTACAGGTCTTGGCAGTTATAACAAGATGCCTGAATTTTTAAATACTGTTATTTTCTTTCTAAATTTTATTTTTATTCTTCTTTTCTTTATTTATTTAATGAAAGATTTTTAATTATTTATTAACTATTTTCTAAGTACTTACTAATTAATTTTTAATTTAAATTTTAATAATAAATTCTATATATATCTTTATTATTTTTTTAGATAAAAATAATAAATAAATTAATAATCTAAGAATTTATAATATATTAATAAATTTTTATAGACTGATTTCTACTTACTTAATAATTAATTATTTTTAATTAATTAATAAATATAAAATTAAATCTTTTTTAAATCTTTTTTAAATCTTTTTTATTAAATATACAGATAATTTACTAGAGTATTTAAAAATAAATATAAATATATATTCTTATATTATTACTCTTTATAACTGATTATAAAAAAAAATAAAATCTTTAGTTTAGAATATAAGTACTTAAGTAATTATTAAGTACGTAAAAACTAATTATTTTTTAAATATAATATTCTTAGGTGAGCTTATATAGAATTAAAAATATATTAATTTAATATTTTTTAATTATACTATAAAAAATAGATATAAAAATACTCTAAAACTTTAATATATAAATATTTAAAATTAAGTTTTTATATAATATATTATATCTATTTAGATAAGATAATATAATTAGAAATACAGAATATTTATAAAAATATTAATCTTATTAAAAATAATATTTAGAAATAAAATATATATAAATAAATACTTTCTAACCTGTTATTAATTATTTATTAAGTATTTAAAATTATAGTTTTTACTAATTAAAAAAAATATTTTTTTAGTAAAAATATATTTACTTAAAAATATTATCTATATATATATTTAAATTCAGGTATTATTTCTATTCTGTAAGTAATTAATTAGTACTTTATAAGTACTTACTAATTATTTTAAAGAATATAAATAGTAACTATTATTCTTATATTAAATATTTAAATATATTACTAAATATTTTACAAAAGTATTATTTTATTTTAATAAAAAATTATATTTCTATAAATCTTAAGTTTTTAAAGAAATTATTTAATGAATTAATCTTACTATTATAAGAAGAATATAATATAATCAAATTTTTAATATTATAATATAAGTATTATAGTAAATACTTACTAAGAATTTAATAAGCAGTTACTGAGTATTTAAAATTATCCAGATTTTAATTATATCCAGAGACTAGATAAACTCGAATATATTAAATATAATATTATTTTACTGTACTTATATCAGTTAATATTTAAAACTATTTTTTTATAATTTTTATATTTTATAAGATTTATCAGTATTCTTCTTCTTCTCTATATAAACTGCCGGAGTTAATATTAAAAAGAATTAAGTAAATCTTTAAACAGATAAAGAACTCTAGTTTAATTTTAAATATATTAAATACATTTTTAGTATATAATAACTATTTTATAACTATTTATTAACTAATTATTAGCTTAATTTTTATAAACTCTAGAACTGGAGGTCTTCTGCTAGTAATATAATATATTAATACCAGCTGAAATTTATATTTTATTATCTAATATTAATCAGATTTTTACAGTTATTTAAAAATAGTAACTTCTTTTTTATCCGGCTGATTAAAATTTTAATAGAATAATATATTTATATAATACTAATCTATTTATCAGAGTAAGTACTTTCTAAGTATCTAATAACTACTTATTAACTATTTATAGAATTATATTTAAAAAAAATTATAATTCTAATAGAACTATAATTTTCTATAACTTTAAAAAATAAATTAAGCTTCTGAATATATTAATGTTTTTTAAGATTAATATATTCTATAAATATATTTAACAGAAAAAAATAAATAAGATTATATTTATAATCTATCTACTAGTATTAAATAAAAGTAAATACTTATTAAACAGTTATTAAGTACCTACTAACTACTAAAAAGTTATTATATTCTTATAAATCTTTACTAATTAGAAAAGTATAGAAAACTATTATTTTTTATTTAAAAAAATATTTATTTTTATTTAAACAATTACTGGCCAGATTATTAAGTTTAATTCTATCTATTCTAACAGTATTTACAGGATTATAGTAGATATAAATATAAAATAATATACCAGTATCTAACTACTTACTAAATACTTATAAACTATTTAATATAATTATTTAAAACTTAGTTAATATCTCTATAAAATTAATCTCCTATATTAACCAGTACTGTAGTAGTTACAGAAAATTATTATTTTTTTCATATAATCACAGAAGTAGTTAAAAATATAAATAAAGATTCTAATATATAGAGTCAGATAGTTAGTTTAATTAATTATAAATCAGAAGATAACTATAATCAGCTATATAATTTATTAATTAATAAATACTTATTAAGTCCCTAATAAATAGCTACCAGCTGATTATGAACTACTTAAAATATAAAAATAAAAAAATCTAAATATAGATAATTTATAAAACGTTTTTAATTATTAAGACTAGACTTAATAAAAAATTATTTAAATATTCTAGTCTATATCTATAATTCTATTCAGAATTATACTAATACAGCTGAGTAATTTTATTATAAGATTAATATATTAGAGAGACAGCTGATATTAACAGCAGTAATTAAAAAATAAATACTTACTAACTATTTAGTAATTAATTAATAAGTACTTATTAAAATCTTACTTATAACTCTGTAAAACTAAATAAATAAGATATTCTCTAATATATAAATTATACTGATTTTAATATTTATTATTTATATCAGATAGTAAATATAAAGACTAATTATTTAAAATATATAGTTTAGAAGAGTAAATATATATATATATTAATTATTTTAACTATTTATTAATTATTACTTAAATATTTAATATTACAGAAATATTACTATTTATTATTTTTTTTTCTAATTTATAGTCTGAATTAATTTAAAGATTTTAGTTATATTCTTAGAATTAGAAAAATAATTTCTCTACTCAGAGTTTCTATTAAATTTTTTCATAGAATATATTAGATTTTAAGCAGCAGTATTAAAGCTTACAACTTTAAAATCTTAAGATTTAATTAAAAAAAAAAGAATTTATAAATAAAATAATTTTAAAATAAGAAAAACAAGCTAGAACTTATAAAAAAATAAGTAAGAATATAAAATTTAATTAATAAATAGTTAGAAACTAGTTATTAACCAGTTTTAAGTACTTTGAGCAGTACAGACACTATCATATATTAAAAAGCCTAGATGCCTTGTAATTAAAAACATATACGGGTAAGGGGCACATGACTCTAATTAGTGATCACATGATTAGTTTCGGGGCGCCCGACCTTTTCCAAGGGTGCTGCTGACCTGCAACCTGAATATCGGGTGTAGGCGACCTGTAACCTGGAGGTTAGTAGTTAGATACTAGATAATTATCAGCAAATCCCTTCTATTATATATCAGGATTTATTAATTTTTTTTAATTTATTCAGTTTAGTGCTCTTACTACTCTGCCTTTACTCCCTTTATCCTCTTTACCTGAAGCTTACCTAAATTCCCTTTGAATAACTGTAACTGCCCCCTTTCGAGTTCTAGATTTTCTGATGGAGGAGAAGCTTCGAACATCATGTTCAGAATTCTTAGCATTAAACTTTCTCGAGCTGTATTTCGTTGCGGGTGTATACATGCAATACATCAATAGAATGCCTCTGGTTATTATGTACTGTCGCCGCTGGATGAGTCCGGAGAATTGTAAAATATGGGGCCAGAGGGGGTAAGCCAAATCCGGAAGGAGGGGCACCTGTTGCTGCCCCCTAGAACCTACCCCGCGCTCCGTCTACCAGTCATGTTTTCCCCGCATATCGTCTCAAATAATGTCTTTGACACCTTCATCGAGTTCGTATTCCAACATGGTTGCTTTTTTGTTGTTATTTTCAGGTTTTCGCTGCTGAAGGCTCATAAAGGATGGAGTCTCTGTAACAATAATACACAGGTTGAATGTTTGGATTCTTCGGTAGTGGAGAATTCGCGGATCGTTCCGATCATCACCCGGCTGAAATGGTGGAGGTCGGTTGACTCGGAGGCTTTGGTCCGGGCAAAAAAGTCGGTGCGGCGGGGGGTGAATCGGGGGTTACATCTTATGATGTTTAGGTGTGTGGCTGCTGTGTTCCATGGGATTTTGTGGTCTAAATGCATGTTGAATACTGGTTGTGTGGGAAGTCGAGGTGAAAGTTGTGGTGGAATACCAGGAGTTGACAGTGAGAGAGCTACATGTGCCGAGTAGTGAGTTAGCGTAAGGTTTGTTGACGTGGTGGGCCAGGCTTTCTTGGCTTTTGTTCTATTTTTGTCTTTTGTTGCTGATCATGACTCATAAGGGGTTTATGCAGGGGATAGTTGCTAGAGGGGATCTAAATCTCGCAGATCGGAAAGTCAAAATGGCTAAAATAAGATGCTACATATTATCTGCGATCAACTGTTTATAATGGTGTGTAACTCGGACAAATCTCGACTAATGAGAGCTATCTATAGTATTGATTATTAAACAGTGTGTACGATCCAGTATATCAAGAAATGTTGACTTTCTTATAAACACTCTTACTGCGATGGTATCCGCTTGTGTTGGCATGTTCTTTCTTCATAGATATGCCTCTATCAGAAATCTATCTACTCTTCCAAAGTCATCCTATGCACCACTTCATAACTGCTCTTTCACGTTATCCGAAGACAAACCGTTTTGCTGCTCTTGCTCTGCTTTAAACTTCCGCTCGACTTTGCGAATAATCCGTGCTGGATTCCCCGCTACCACATGGTACGCTGGAACGTCCTAGAAACGAATTAGCACGCTTGTTCGGCACATCTCTTGCGATCTCAGTCTAGTAGAAAAGGAGACATAGCCTACCTTGGTAACCACACTTGCCGCGCCAACAGTACATCCATCACCAATCGTCACGCCAGGGAGAATCGTGGCATTCCCACCTATCCAGCAATCCTCACCGATGGTGATAGGCTTGCCCAATTCCGGCCCATTGGTACCGTTGCGCAAATCCGGGTCAAGTGGGTGAGAGGCGCTGAAAAATGATACATTGGAGCCGACAAGGGTTCGTGATCCGATCGATATCAAACAAGTATCGAGAAAGGTGCAGTTGAAGTTGATAAAGACACCGCTTCCCACTTTGATGTTGGTTCCGTAGTCGATGTTGATGGGACGTTCAATCCAAGGGTACTCATGCAGCACGGCGTCCTCTTCCTCGTCTGTCAGGGTAGGTGGTGGCAGGAGTCGCTGGTCGTCTGTGATTCTAATCGTGATTGTGAGCACAGTGACCAATCAGAGCCTGCCATGTAACCCCAGTTGATAAGATATTGAGTACTATAGCTGACTGATTGTTCGAGATCCCAAACTCACTCGGCCCAAAATTGTGCGATCTCTCTTCGAGTGAGCTCGCCAGAGTTGTTTAGTCGGCTGACAACGCGGGCACAACGCTTGCGAGCGGCCACAAGCTCGGGAGAGAAGGCATAGTAGAGATCTCCCCGCCTCATACGGGCAAGGTTTTCTTTCTCGTCGATGTTGGACAACATGCTGATGGCGTCGGTTGCTGGCTCTGGATCGAATGGAAGTTGAATGGGTGGTTTTAGGTTCACAGTCGAGGTAAGTGTTATAGATCTGCAGCTCAGGGGAATTGAATCAAACATGGATGAGACGAAAAAGAGGCAAAGTATCTATATCGGGGTGGAAAAGAGGCTAGGCCGCGCCAGGCCTAGTCTACCCCCACGTGGTGGAGTGGTGCTAAGCCGCGCTCGGTTGGAAATTGCCGCCCGCGCATCACGTGGCAACTAGCGAGCTGGCCTCGGTTGTATCGATACTCCGTCGGGTCCAATTCTTTCTTCTCTGGGTCATTTAACTCGTTTAACTCGCCATCAGCAACCCGCAGGAGATGCCGCCACCATGAGTACCTGCAGGGACGGGAAACGGTCAAAAACGGCTGCCTGACTTGCCGTCAGCGCAAGAAGAAATGTGACGAGCTGCATCCCATTTGCGGCGGCTGTGAGAAGAAGCAAATTGATTGTTTGTGGGGGAAGGACGATGGTCACCGCAAGCCGCGATTAAATCGGCCCCAAAGATTCAACCACGACTTCGCAGTCCCATCGGTACTCAGCAATTACATGACGGTCTTCGCGGCACCAAGCATGACTTTGCAGCAGCGACTAATCTCACATTTCGCTTTTGCGAGCCCAACTTGGATATCCTCAGTCCGTGTTTCTGATGGTGCCGACTTTCTTCGTTACTTGATCCCTATGGCTATGCGCAATGATATGGTGATGGATTGTCTATTGGCTATTGCGGCGGGCGATCTTGGTAAGATTGGTGGCGAGTCTGTGGAGCTCCAACGCCTATCACATCAGCACCATGGGGTTGCGACAGCAGCCTTATCATCTGCAATTGCTACCGAGATGGCAAGTAATCACTCCGGATCTGTAAGTCCTTCGCCAGGTATGTTGCTCTCCGTATTCAGGGAACGTTCTCAGGTTATGGGAAACGCCAGACTGGAACTCTCTCCAAGCCCAATCAAGTATCTGACAGAATCTCAAGACGATACTCTTATCACGGCCCTTCTCCTTTGTGTTCATGAGGTATATTCACTCCTCATCAATGGGTCTCAATTCATACACTAACGATTTCAAGTCCGTGAATTTCACCAGCACTGACAATTTACTCACTAACATCAATGGAGCCGCCACCCTTGTGTCGAAACGCCTATCCCATTCTCCGCATAATGCAAATGTGCACGGATTTTTGCTGGAAATGTTTTGCTAATTTTCACTCTTGCAGCGACGACGCATGGCCATCGAATGCGATTAGATATGCAATTTGCCTTCCAGCTCTTCGACTGGATGTCGCTTCAGAAGCATCAGAGCCAGGGGATGCTCCTGGGGTCATCGCCAGAGCTCTTTTATATCATCCTCCGCCTATCCGTGGTGCTCAACAATACCCCATCACTCGGCTCAAATCATGCAACCCTGTCGGAACTATCTTCTATCGAGCAGGATCTCGAACGATTTTCCATTGACCAGACATTTACTAGCCATCACCGTTCTGATAAAACTGACCTCGAGTTAAACGAGGCTCAGCTGACCTCCAAACTCTACTATCTGGCTTGTAAATTGCAGCTTAGCCAGGCAATGCAGCCCACCGCCCCAATATCCAACAAGTCGAAACAGAAACTTGTGACGGCGTTCTTTGAAACTCTGGAAATACTCCCAATCAAGTCCTCTGCTAACGGCGTGATCTGCTGGCCTTTATTCATTGCGGGGCTCTCGACGATCACTGGAAAATATAGATCAGCAATATTGATTCGCCTTAGGACAATTGAGACGGGCTGGAGGTCTAGCATTGCTTTGCAAACCTCCAAGTATTTGACGCGACAATGGAAGGAGTGTAAGGATGGATACTCTGTTCTACCTTGCACCATAAATAAAAGTTCAGGGCTCAGGAATATACCCGTCATTCTGGTTTGATGAACCGCATTGGCCTTAAATTTCCTCTAGAATATACGATCTCGCAGGGGGAATTAATTGGTGATTTTCAATAATGATACATTATGGCACATTATGACACATTATGACACATAATAGTGTGTTATGACACACTATGATGAATGCGTTTGATTTTTATAAATTTAATTACTTAGAGCCTGACTCAGAACTAAGATGAAAATTAAAGTATTTAGTCACGTAATGATTATCGTGAATACGACATCGCGACCAGGTAGCAGCACCTATATACATCAGTTGCGGAATGCACGCAAGTCCAGGCATACATCCAGACAACTAAGCTTCCGGGCCGAGCGCAGGCACGAGAAGAATACCAGATTTTAGAGTGACGGACACCTGCGATCAGGTGGATCTCAGACATGCATATTCAACTCTATCTTCTACCTACACCCAACACCCTGAAGTACCCTCAATCTAAGTTCGGCCCAACATAAGCACGGAGCAGAAAGGCTTCCACTAGCAGGGATGAGTGCAAATCCCATGTAATATAACCGTACCATAATAGCACCCCGACCAGCATCATCTAAATACCCTTCTTTCCCCGCCATCAGCCAGGAGTCACTCAACCCCCTGTTAAAACCCCAATCTACAATGCCCGCCACAATCGAACAGATTCTCGCGCCCTACTCAGACGAACCAGAGCGCGTGGAGCGCATCGCCCCACGAGTAATCGACCCGCCCATCACCATCCACGAGCCCAGCCCCGAATGGCCGCACCGCTTCACCGAAATCAAAGCGCGGATCCAAAACGCCCTCGGGGCGTTTATCCTAGACATCGCCCACTACGGCTCAACCAGCGTCCCCGGCCTGCCCGCCAAAGACATCATCGATATTGACCTGACGCTGAAAGACGTCACCGATGAAGCATCCTACGTGAAGCCCCTGGAAGAGGCGGGGTTCCGGTTCATCTTGCGTGAGCCCCAATGGCACCAGCACCGCTTCTTTGCGGAGAATCGGCCCACGGCCGCCCACGTCAATCTCCACGTGTGGGGGCCCGACTCGCCCGAGGTTGTCCGCCATCGTATCTTTCGGGACTGGTTGCTTAAAACCCCCGCGGATCTGGACCTGTATGCGGGGGTCAAGCGCGAGGCCGCGGAGCAGACGGCTAGGGCGGGCGATTCTATGGTCGATTATAATCAGCGGAAGGAGAAGACGATTCAGGAGATTCTGGACAGAGCGTTTCGGGATTTGGGCTATATTGAATGAGATATTTGGGATGAGTCTTGATAGAGGGTTTGATGTTTTGATACATAAAAGAGCGTAAATACGCGCGAGAAGGGGTAATTTACGGGTATCTCACCTCCGGAAGCCGCATTTTTCTACCACTTCGGATCATCCCGTGTATCTCCCCCAGAAGTCGAAAAGATAATTGTAAGAATACTCGAACTTTAGTTTACTCGGATCCAAAAGTGGAAAGTGTATTCAAGCCCAGTAGGTTTCATTATTCTGGGTTATTCTCTGCTGTAAGTAGTTGGCCTCGGTAGATATTCTGCATTATTCAATCGGTCTAGCATCATCTTGAGTATCAGGACATAATTGAAGTATTTTGCTGTGAGTCCTAACTGCTTGCCTGATACAGATGCCGTTACTTCGACTAAATTCTTAAATATCATGTGATTATATAGTTCTACACGCAGGCAGGCAGGCCAGGCAGAATATGATCACGTGCCCCCAGTATTTACGCCTGAGGGGTAAGGCGTCGGTGAGCAGGAATAGGTGGCCGGTGTGGCGGCAGCAGCTCTGGGTGTCAGGCTCCACCATGAAAGAGAGAACTTGGGGTTTAGCCAATTCACTAGCTCAATAGGGGACTAGGGATTCCGGTCGCAGTGCTTATACAAGGCCTAATCAATAGGTAGGGGTTATAATATACTGAGTGCTTAATTCTTCTATACTACGTGGCTACTCCTGAGCCTGATATCAGACTTCTCGCTTAGCGCAGCGGGTCTGGAACAATAATGTTCCAGCCAACCAATCAGGGCTCTAAGCCTCTAACCTCATATCACACCACGCGGTGGGTCACGTGCAACCAGAACATGTGACCCGCAATGTTTGCGCGCGCCGGACAGATCACCCCACACATTCCTGGAGTCACCTCTTTCCTTTTCTCCCAATTTTCGACAGCTTTGGTCGCATAAAACCAAGCTCGATCAAGACCTTGCCTGATCCAGCACATTTATCAGGTCATGATGAGACAGGTCACAGAATGGCCATAGTCATTTCATAGTTGAATTTTCGGTTGAAAGTTTGGTTGAATTTTCTCGCCTGTCATGCGCCATGTCAAGCGAAAGGCCCCTATCCTCAGAGGCCTGCTTAAGCCTATCTGGGAAATCCCTTTAGATTCCGTGCAACCGATCTCGGATATCCCCGTAACCAAGACCAACTTTCAAACTCTTACCTCTTACAATTTGCGCTATAAGAGGAAAAGCCACATCATTGTTCCAGGTATGTTCTGTTTTCTTTGCACTGATTTATCGCTGCCCAATCAATGCTTCGTTCGGAAAAGAAACTTTGAAGCATGTCTGATGCATAAGTGCTCAGGCGCCCCGCGAGTATGGAAGCCATCACCGGTTCCCTTCCACGTGCCACCCGACGCGGGAAGATTCATTACGGATCCAAACCAATTCAACTTCCCTGGATCCCCCATGGCACCGCTGGTCGAAGCCATTCTGAGCACCCGGCCTAATTTGCGTTGGAGAGATGTGGATTTCATCTCCGACCGCAAGAATCTCCGTCTGTTGATGGGGTTCGTCACGGGAAAGAAAGACCTATTTCGCATCCATGTAGAAGTGGTCAAGACCACTGTCATTTTCACAACGTGGAGCTCCAGGAAGACATACTTTGTCAGAGGGTTTGGAGGCTACGGGCATGAATTTGAGAACGTCCGGACCGCTGAAGCACGCCATACTCATGGCAGCCTTATCCATAATCGGATCGTCCAGTATGGCCTGGGCGGCTACTCCATCATCCTCCGCTTCGAGGTCGACGCCTGCCTGTCTGTCGATGCGGACTACGATTCAACTATGGGCGCCGTAACGCAAACTGCGAATGGGGCCACTCTAATATCGGCAGGAACCCTGGTGCAGGATTCACAGATAGTAGAGATTAAAACGGGGCCGGCCGGCAAATCTTTAGATAAAACAGACACCTTGTCGCAGATGTGGTTCTCGGAGACGCCGATCTTATGTACCGGGCACTACCGAGATGATGGGATTTTCAAGTCCACCAAGCAAAGGAACATTGGGGCGCGAGGGAAACTGGTGGGGTGGGAAAAAAGGCACCAGGATGGATTACGGAAACTCGTCCGAATCCTGGAGCTTATCGCACAATTTGGGAAACAAGGAATAAGGAAATTCGCCTTGGTTCATGACGGCAGCGGCATTCTGAGGGTGTTTCAGGAACATGATCCGGAGAAGAGGGGCTTATCGGAGCATCATTTGGCGTTGTGGGACAATGTGCCGGCGGTTGAGTCATCATAGACAGGTGGTTATGTGGCTAAGCATTGATGAAACTACCCCTGCAAATGATATGTATTCATAGTTTGACTTATTTAGAAGCGAGATCCCCTCAGAACACTGATATCCAGGGTAAACTGAAAATTCGACGGACTTACCGTGCAACCCTTGACCATCACCGAAGGAAACTCCATCATTTGAAAACTTGCAGTACAGCTGTAGTAGTAGTTATTGACCATCAATTATAGTCTATAACTAGGAAACCGCTCACTCAACACGAAGGCCTAAGGTGTTTTGTCTTCCGTAGAGTCGGATTGGGACTTGGCATCCTCGACGTAATATATTATTTAAATAATTATTATATAAAAATTATTTTAATTTTCATTATTATTTTTTAAATTTAATATTAACTACTTCAGTACTATAATTATATATTATTTATATTTTATACTATTTTAACAGATAATTAAAATATTTTTTTATTAATTAGAAATTTAAAATACTATATTTAAATTAAATATATTAATATAAAATTTTATTTTATATAAGAATAGTTAGTATCTAATAATATTAATTTTATTTTATATAAGAATAGTTAGTATCTAATAATATTAATCTTATTTATATAAATATTATTAATCAGATAACTAATAACTTTATTAAATTATTAAAAAAAATAATATTTTTATATTTTAAAAAATTTATCAGAATTAAGAACTATATATAACTAGTTTTTTATCTGTAAATAGCTTTATCCTCGGGCCCGGGGGATGTTGGATGACGAACTACTAGTCACCTGACCCTCGGCCCCTTCTCTTAGCTAGGATCTGTAGCTAGAGTGGATTAACCTGACTATTATACCTTAACCTTAACCTGGCTATAACCTAACAGTCAGATTAAGATATAAAAAATTTTTAACTGTACAGTTATAGTCAGGTTAAGATATAATTATTATTTTAATTATTTATACTTACCGGTCAGAAAAATCAGATTTAATAAATAGATTAATAACTGCAGGTTAATTAGTAATATATATATTTCTATTATACAGATAATATATAAAATATAATATATTTTTAATTACAGTATAGTAATATTCTTTAGATTTAGTTTATTTATTTAATCTATTTAATCTGTTTAATCTGTTTAATCTGTTTAATCTGTTTAATCTGTTTAATCTGTTTAATCTGTTTAATCTGTTTAATCTGTTT
>KZ826101.1:0-35423 GCA_003184645.1 Aspergillus ellipticus CBS 707.79
CTAATATACTCTAAATAAAGAGTTGTAAGAGATTTGCCTTTAGCCTGAGTAAGTGGGACAGGGATATGTTCTTCCTAGAATCCAACTAGTTAGTAAGCAGTTCCGAAGTAGTTATTAAGTAGTTTGTAACCACTTACAACTGGTTCTGTTTCCTCACTTAGGCTTGGAGTTACATCTTCATCAAGATTAATAATATCCTGATTATTAGACTCCATGGTGAAAGGTAATATCCGTAAGCAGTTAGTAACCACTTAATAACTGGTTATAGTTTCAGAGAATTTCGGATATATTAAGAAGAAGGAAATTTTATTTCAGTAATTTTTCTCAGAGTTCACTTGAGTTGATGCTGCTTAGTAATGGTCTTGGCGGTCATGCTTTTGGGGTAACTCTCATGTGAGCTCTGCGGGAAGCTCGGTTGAGCTGTATACACGACCGCTCCCGGATCACGCTAGAGAGCTCACTGAGTAATCGCAGATTTCTGGAGCAGCTCCTGGTTCGACCAAGATTAGTTTCCACGTGACTAGCACCAGGCCTCTAAACCGCGTACGAGCTAAAACCCGAGAGTATAAGATAATAACCTATTACTTTTGTAAAGATACTACAAAGAAGAGAACCTGATAATTCTATTTAACTATAATTTAATATAAATAATTAATTTTTTTTAATTTATACTATATAAAAATAAAAAAAAGCTGTTAGTAATAGTCTAATATTTATTTACTCTATCTTACTTAATAATATAAATATAGACTTCTTACCGGTATACTTCTAGTTTTTTTATTATTAATTTATATATAAATTTTTTTTTATCTTCTAAGTCTTATTCTTATAATCCTAATTTTTTTTTAAATTTATAGTATATATAATAGCTGCACGCTCTACTGTATAGAAAGTATTCTAGACTGAAAAAAGAAAAGAAGCTTACTATAAACTTTATTAATAATAAGATTATAATAACGTATCCGGTAAGCGAGCGCCGCACGTAAGCGAGCGCCGCACCTCCTAAATTTTGATCGCGGTCAAACACCTCGCTCATTTCAACCACTAACCATGCCTCCAAAAGCGCGTCAAAATCCAAGAGATTTAATCAAAAAGAAAGAAAGAGTCCTACTAGCAGTCTCTGCTGTAAAAAATTCAGAAATTTACAGTATTTATAAAGCAGCTTGTGTTTATAATATTACTGAGAGAACTATCCGCAGGCGACTTTATAGTATTACTACACATGCAGAAATACGTACTAATAATTATAAAATAACTTAAAATCAAGAGGAATTACTTATATAATAGATTTTATCGCTAGATCAATATGGAGCGCCTCCCCGACTCTCTTATATATAAGAAATAGCTAATATTCTACTCGCTCAGCGTGGTACTATATTAATCTAATCAGTCGGGGAGAAATAGGTATACAACTTTATTAAATAACAAGATCACTTAAAAACTTACTATACTTAATATTATAATTATCAGCGCGCTAAATACAAAGACCCTAAAGTTATTAGAGAGTAGTTTAATTATATATAAATCACTATAATATAATACAGGATCGCACAAGAAGATATCTATAATTTTGATGAAACTGGCTTTGCTATAGGCCTAGTAGCTACTGCTTAAGTAGTTACTAAAACTGATTACTACAGAAAGGCCTTTCTTATATAACCAGGTAATCAAGAATAGATTACTTCAATCAAGTATATTAACTCTACCGGTTGGGCGCTTCCTTTATATATAATCTTTAAAGAAAAGATCTATATAGAGGGTTAGTATCAAGATATTAAACTCCCACATGATAGCAGGATTAAGGTTAGTTCTAATAAATAGACTACGGATGAGATAGGCCTTCGCTGACTTTAAAACCTCTTTATTCCTGCTACTACTAGTTGTATAACTGGAAGATATTATTTTCTAATTCTCAACAGCTATAGCAGCTATCTTATACCTTAATTTAACCAGATATACAGTAAAAATAATATTATTTCTATCTGTATATCTGTATATTTATTATATCTACTACAGCCTCTAGATATTAGCTGCTTCTCGCCTTTAAAGCGGGCGTACAGCAGCTTAGTAGAGAAACAGATATACTTAGAAATTAACTATATTAATAAACTTGATTTTCTAGAGATTTTTCCACAAGCTCGCAAATATATTTTTTAAATAAATATTATTCAGAATAGCTTTACAGGTGCTGGTCTAGTTCTATTTAATCTAGATAGAGTACTCAGTCAGCTGAATATTCAGCTAAAGACTTCTATACTACCAGGCAGTCGATCAACTAATACAGCTCTAAAAACACCTTATATAACTAGGCAGCTTGAAAAGCAGGTATCTACTATAAAGCAGCTACTTAGAGCGTGTATACAGAGTCCTTCATCTTCGCTAGAGGCGCGGTTTGATAAGCTTATTAAAGATTATAAATTACATCTTAATAAGCTTATTCTTACACGCGAAGAAATCCATAAATTATATACTTCTAATATAAAGAAGCTTTAAAAAAAAAATACTCTACTAGGCAGCTAGCTCTTACAGAGGGACCAGCTATTCAGGAAGGCCTAGAGCAGTTCCAGTATAAGAACAAGGTTAATAAAGCTTAAAATATACTTCCTCTAGATCCTGTACTTCCTGCAGTTAGGCTACGCGTACGAGCGCCCCCGCGGTGCAGTGATTATTATATTCTAGGATATAGATGATTATAATGTCCTAATCAAGTTCCTAAATAATTTTTAGATAGAAATGCAATTATTTTGTTGATAATAGCCCTAGAATTTCACCTATATATAAAAATCGGGTAGAGATGCGGCGCTCGCTTACGTGCGGCGCTCGCTTACCGGATACGTTACTAGTATTTATATTTAGAAAAATATAGAAAAAACTAGAAATAAAATATTAGTTAAAATAAAAAAAAATTATAAACAGAGAGTATATAAATATAAGAAGTAAGTTTATATATATTTCTAGATATAAAGTCTATATTAATACTGCTGATTAGATTTTTTATTAAGAAAAAAAATATATCTAAAAAATATAAGATTAGAGAAGATTATCTAGTTTCTATCTTATAAAATCTTAAAATCTTTATCTGTTAGTTTATTATTTTTATAAAAAGTAAAATTACTTCTGATAAATAACCTACTATATATATAATCTTAATCTGTATATAAGAGTTTATCCCAGGCTTCTTCTTTAAAACCGGAAATAAAATCTCTAATCAGAACTGAAAGGACCTCTATTATATAAGTATTAGATTCTACTTATATAATAATTCTACTAATAGTATAATAGATTAAATATAATCTGATTAAAAAAGGTCTTCTTTTAACTATTAGAAAGTTAAAATTTAATTTTAAATTAGAAAACTTTAAATATATTATAACTATTTTCTAGTCTGCAGATAATCTCTTTTTTATATTCAGATAATATTATATTTAATTTTATTTTACTATTCTTTAATTCTTTTATACTAGTACTTAAGTATTTTTCTTTATATCTTTTTTAGCAGAAAGAAAAAATAAGAGATTTTATTATAAAATAAGTTTTTAGTAATTCTATATATTTAATCTTAGTTTTTTTAATATAAAAAAAAATATTCAGCTTATATTATTTTATATTTATAATATTCTATAGTAAGTCAGATAATAAATTAATTAATAATTTATTAAGAATAATAAAGATTCTAAGAATATAATATAAGCAGTTGTTTCATACTTCTGATTTATATCTAATAATAAAAGATTCGGTATCGTGCTCTGAGAGTATAATAAATCTATATACTCAGGAATCTTATATCTTATAATTCTAGTCCTTACAGATAATATTTTTTTTAATATTTTTATACTAAAAGAATTTTTCAAGCAGAGAATTCTAGAAGAATAGAATAAATTAGTTTTTTAATAGAATAATAAGATCAGAGACTAATATATTATTCGAACTACAACTGCTGAAAGGGTCAGTAAAGATCTATTAACTAAGAAGAGCTATCAGACTGATTTTAGAAGAATTATAGCTGCTGTATATTACTATATTACTAGTACAGTTTATATAATATACTGTGCTTTAGATACAGCTGTTAAAAGTTAGTTATTCTTTCTATTTCCCCTGATTTAAGTCTATATTTTACTATTTTACTTATAACTTAGATAGAAAAATACTTTCTAATATATACTATCTAGATTTTAATACAGAAATCTACAGCTGTTTTTAAAAATAATTATCTTACTAACTATTCCAGTATAGATACTACTAATACTGTTAAACAGAAGCCTGTTAAATATATTTATATAGAATATTTTCAGAGCTTCAGTCAGTTTTATAAAATTAGTCTTTTATATTAACTACTATTTAAAAAAAAGTAGAGTATTAAGACAGATCCACGCCTGCAAGCTAAAATAAAGGAGTTTTATAATATATTAAATAATAAAAAATTTAAATATATATATAAAGAATATATAGTATTATAAAAAGAGATTTATTTTAAAAGACTGTAATAATACTAGAGTAAATACATTTAAAATTAATATAATTAGAAAATTTTAACTAGAGATTATAAACAGTCTGACCAGAAATAACAGATTACAGAGAAACAGATACTATATAAGCTTATATCTGAATTAAACTATTTAGCAGCAGTTATTTTATTTAATATATTTTTTTTATTTAATAAAAAAGCCAGTATAGTAAGAAATCTTTATATTTAATATCTTCGCAACTTTACTGTAGTCTACTATCTAAAAAAAGAATCTATCTATAGCTGCTGTCCAGTAACTAGTTATAGTATATTATTAAAGTTATAAATTATCTATACTAATTTTTTTAAGTAATTACTAATATTCTATAATAAATTAAGATCTGGATATAATTTATATATCTATAATTATTTATAATAAGAATATACCTGTAGTACAGAAATCCTGTCTTAATAGATTAAATATTATTAAAAATACTTTATCTTCTATAATAGAAAAAACAGTAAATTTAAAGAATACTGTATAAATTATCTTTTCTTAATAACTAGTCAGTACTATAAGATAATAGTATATTATAATACTATTATCCGTGCCGGGTATTATATTAAATATATATAGAATAACTAGTATTCTATAACCTGTTAAATAAGAATCTATAAACAGAGTAACAAGCTGTAAGAATACTTGGAAGTATATATCAGTATCAGATTATAATTTTTAAAATATATTAATTCTTTCTATTACTATATTTTTATAGAAGAGTAAAACTATTACTAATATCTTTATAATATATACTGTTATTATAAGACTATTTATATACTAATAAAAATTGTACTTAAAAAACAGCTATTATTTTTATTAAATAATAAAATATATCTATACTAAAATCAGCCTATACAGGATAAGAAGCTACTTAAGTATTATAAAAATCTCTCTATAATATTACTATAGAATATAAAAAAGTTAGAGATTATTTTCTGGAATCTTTATACTGTATATCTAAAATCTATCTCAGCTTATAAGAGACTATAAGTTTTTATATATTAGACTGAGAACTATAACAGTACAGCTGTAGTAAGTAAAAACCAGAACTGTATTAATATCTTATTAAATATAATTAATAGTCTAGATCTTATAGATAATAGCAGTATATACTCAAGTCTTTTTACAGTTAACTTAGTCTATACTATAGTAAAGATTAATCTATAATTATTAGAAATACCGCCTCTTTTTTTATCCCGGCTAATTAAAAAGATTGATTAATCTAATATATATAGTATCTAGAAGTATAAAGAGATTCAGGCTAGAATTATACAGCTTAAGATTAGGAATTTATATTAAATAACTAATAATTTCTTAGAGCAGGAGCTCCCTGGTAAAGATATAGCTTTATCTAAAATAAATATCAGACCTGTTAAGCAGGCATCATCATCTCTAACTAAGCTGGATAAGAAGCCTGTTTTATATTTAGATTTTAATATATCTGTTCCTGAAGTAGAGACAGTTTATACTATCCAAAGCGACTCCAGTATATATTCTAGGAAAAGTAAAACTATAGAAAAATCAGGACTAACAGGGCCTGTAACTAGAGTAAAAGCTTATAAGTAAGCAGCTAAATTCTCTCAGAAGTCTATAAATTTATATAGTATAAGATACAAAGCTTTATTCTACAGTCGGGAAGAAGATAAGCTACTTAATTTACTTATAAGAGAGTTAGCTGTTTTTAATACAGTAACTCTAGTCTTCTAGAAATATTTTTCTAACTGATTAATAAATTTACTTAAAAAATACTAGTCTTTTATATAACTGTTATTATAATAATTAATTTAATTAAGAATATTAAAATAGCTGTAAGAATATTATTAGAATATATATAGAATATATTTAATAAATCTTTATATTAATATTAATTAAAGAATCTAGAATTTTACTCACTGCCAGTATTAATTATTATTATATAAACTTACTATAAAAGCTTTAAAATTCTTCTACTCTATTATATAAGAATAAGATATATTACTATTATTTTTATAATCTCTAGTCTTATAATCTAAATATTAAAAAAAACAAGCTTAAAGATAATAATTATAAAAATAGGCTTTAGATTATATAAGTTAGAGATAATTTTTATAAACTATTTTATATTCTAGATTTTTCCAGTAGAAACTAGAATTTTTATATTATAAATTCTGCCAGCAGAAAGTCACTGTACTCTTTTAGAAACCTAAAATTTTATATTAAAGATTATACCAGTAGAAAACTTAACTATATATATAATAAAATATTCTGTCAGTAGAAAAAAAGAGTATATATTAAACTTTATATTCTTCCAGTACAGTAATTTATATATCTGACAGTCTTAATATATAAATAATACAGTTATAAATTACTGCTCTTAAAGCAGAGATTATATATATTAGCTATATTATAATAATCTGAGATTATATTAAACTTTATACCGGCAGAATTTATATAATATATATATTTAAAGTATATATCAGCAGAAAATATATATTAATTATAGTTATTTTTTTATAGTATAGTAGTTCAACTATTTTATATCCTCAGTTTTATTTATATATAAATCTGTACAGTTATAACCCTCTTTTCTACAGCAGATATTCCTTACAGGTATATAATAGTCTACTATATTATAGTAACTTTAAAAGAGTAAATAATATATTTATATACAGTTCTATAATACTTCTATCTGTTATTTTATAATCTGATTACCTGGGTTCCGCCTCTTATATTACAGACTTACTCTTTTTCTATATATATTAATAGTACTAAATTAAATTCTAAAACTTACTTATTATCCAGAATAATTTTATAACTGTATAATAGTTTAAATATTTTACTTACTCTCTCTGTTCTACAGTCTGTCTAGCTTATCAGATAAAGATATTATAATTATTATATAAAACTTATATTATATAATATAAAAATAGTCTAAATTATTAGGCTTCGCTGAAAATTAGTACAGGAATAAATAAGAAATAAATATTTTTAACTAAGGCTTGCCAGTACTAGCACTATTATCAAGTTCTTAATAAGCTGTCTCGGAGAATTTAATATAAAATACTATAATCTTAGCAGTAGGGTGTTATAATTATAATATAGACTGGTAAAATATACTGATACTCTAGAATAATAAGATTCTCTGATTAGAGCTTGTATGTACTCCTGTACTCATCTAAGCTACTGCTTGGAACCATGATGTTTATAATAATAAATCTATCAAAATACTCTTTAGTAGAGTCGAAGATTTTAAGAATTATTTATACTAGTAACAGCTATAATTAACTGTTATTTATAGTACAGGATTTTATAACTGACTACTTTTATCAGTATCTGTTTTATTAATTTATTAAGTCCCAGGAGAATTATATTTCTTATTAATATAAACTTCAGCAGAGAGTATATATATAAGACTCCCGAGCAGAGTTTATACTAAATATATAAATAATACTTAATCAGAAAGAGTAAAATCAGTATATATAATAGTATAATTCCTGGACTAATTATTTATACTTTAGAGTATATATAACTGGTCAGAAAATTATTAGTAGTCAGTCCTGTTATAATTATATTTAGATAGAAAAGTAAAGAATTATAGTTTATTTTATTATTTAATATATTAATAAGATCTTTAATTATCTATATCTATAGTATTATTCAATAGTATTAGTACTGCTTAGAGATTACAGATTTTTCTTATACTAAAATTCTCTGGCTATATCTTCTCAAACTCAAGATCCCAAGTTTAATATATTATTTTAAGATTATATTAATAGAAAGAACTATAATTATATAATTTAATCTTCTTTAATATCTTAAGTATTATAGGATTTTTATTAGTAAGTTTATTAGAAAGCAGCTGAAGTCCCAGTTGGAAGATATATTAATTCTAAAGCAAGATATCAGCGTGAACCTGTTTAATAAGAAATTATTTAATAGGATCGGCTGTTAAATAATAATTATATTATATTATATATATAGTATAAAACGGCTTTTTTATTAAATATAAAAAAGTAGTATAATAGTAATATTTCTTCAGTATATTAAAATAGAAGTTAGCTGTAAAAAATATACTTAACTATAAATTACTATATATATAATAGTTATAATCTTTAAAGCTGGTAAGATATTATAAATACTAATCGCACTGGTAGAATACTTATATAACTTAGTATTACTTCAGACAGTACCTAGTATAATATAATTAGTAAGCAGATAGAATATATAAGCAGGTAGAACAGGCTTATATCCTATATAAAATAGCTATATTTCAACTCTAATATTTTAACTATAATTATATATATCTATATAAAAATAAGTTATAGCTATTTTTAGGCTAAAAAAATAGTTATATAAGATAGAATCTCTTTCTGCTTTATTATTTATTCCTGGTATTATAAATTATCTTATAATTTATATTATTCTTTAGGGCTAGAATCTTCTTTAGACTATAAATCTTAGAAAAAGAATATATATACTGTAATTATATTTAGATTTAGTACTAATTTATATATTATCTATACTCTGGTTATTAAGATAATATAGTAGCTTTTTATATAGAATACAGGATATTCTACTTACTTATATATTCTATTTACTTACTAATTATATTATATTAAATAAGCTATTCAGTCCAGGATTTATTTATATCAGATATTAAGACCAACAGTACAGTAATATAAGAATAAATATATACTAATAGTTAAAACTGTCAGTTAAGATAGTTCTAATTAAGTATAATACGAGCAGCTGCAATATTCAGAGTTTATTTTATAACTAACTACTTTTTTTTTAAACTTATTTAAAGCCTGTTTTTAACAGAAGATTATTTTTTCTAGATTTAATAGTCAGCTGATATTACTAGATATACCCAGGTATTTTTCTTATAATACTAATAAATAACTATCTGACTGTATTATTTAATAATTTACAGAATTATTATAAAATAAATAACTAATAATAGTTTATCTGACTACAGAGTACTGTATCTGGAGATAGAAAAACAGAAAATATTAGCTATAGAGAGAAGCAGACAGGCCTAAATAAAAAGATAACAGGCAGAGAAAAAATAAGACTTAGAATAAGAATAAATATATTCTACAGCTTCAGAGAGCTTATTTAATATTATTATAATTATTTATTATAGTAATTAAGAACTAAATTACTATCTTAATCAACTACTGGAAAGATTCTGCTACTGATTAGAAAGTACTATCTGTTATAACTTCAGCTGTAGACAGACTGCAGTACTATTTAAGAGTAGATTTATTATTCTATATATAACTATCTTTAACTGTCAGACTAAAATATAAAATTTTTATTCCAGCTGTATCTTTTTCTGAAAACCCTCAGAGATAAATTCAGCAAAAAACTTATAAATAATAAACAGAATCTAGAGAATTATAAATAATTTTATACTAAAAATTATATTTATAATATTATTATAAAGCTGTATACTATAGATACTGCTCGAGACAGATCCAGGTTAGGTAAAGATATCCAGTTTAATAACTATACTAATACTCTTAATACAGATAAAGAAGATAAGAATAGAAAGATTTAACCGGTTCTTAATATTCCAGACCTGACTAATTCTGTATTTATTATATAGATAGTAAATAAAAAACTTTATTAATAACAGTCTTATATAAACTATCTTACAAGCTGTCTGTAGAGAATCTTCGCGCAGGACTCTAACTGATAGATTTCTAATAAAAGATAGTCAGGCCGGATTCTGTTTATATAGAAGAGCCTGAAAAACTAAGTTATAATATTATCTAGCTGACAGGCTCGGCAGTAGTACAGGAATACTATATTATAATCTAGGAAAATCTTAAGTACTTATATCTAATAAATAGTCTTATCTTAATCCTGCTGAATATTAACTATAATAATCTAAGCATGCAGTACTACTATCTTACTAAATATAGAAGTTAATTACTGGAAGAACAAGAATCTGCTACAGTAGCTGGTAATATCTGTTATACAGGTTCTGTATCTGTATTTAATAAATTTTTATTTATAATATTAAGATCAGGAATAAAGAAATACAGTATAGGTGTATCTACCGGAATAGAAAATAAGCTTCAACTATATATATTTACAGATCCCTGTATTAGAATTATAGTATAATCTATCCAGATTAGAATATATAGTCTCAGAATATACCGGCTCCGAATCTTCTGTATCTGAATATATTCTGTTATTATTACCGGTATAGTTACCCCTTAATTATTAAATTACTACTTAATTATAATATTACTGTATACTTTTAAATCCCAGTTCCTATTCAGAAGACGCCGGCTGTTTATCTGACTCAGAGACAGATAATATTATAGAAGAATAAAAATATTATTTCAGCCAGATACTATTATCTCCAGTATCTTCTTCAGTATAACTACCGGCTTACTATACAAGCTCTTGTAACAGGCAGGATAACTGATACTATAAAAAAAAAAACTGTACTGCTCTGTACTTATTATTATTTACTAGATCTATAATAGAACAGCGAACTGGATATATAATATCCTAATATCAGACTTTACCGGAAGAGAGGGATCAGCTAATATTATCTGATTAGAATAAAGATTATAATAAAGCAGGTTAAGCAGCAGCTGGATAAAAATATTAACTACAGCTGTATACTAATTAGATATTATAATATATCAGAAATACTATTCAAGATTACTTATATTATATATAGATATACAGTAGTCGGGAAAAGAATTATATAACTACTCTAGTATCAGATATCCCGCGAGGCTGAGATATATAGTATACTTTCGCGGGTACAAGAATCGGCCGTACCGGTATTCCTGGGCAAGCTCGATCTGGATAAATTTTACTTTATCTATAGTACTGGAAAAATTCAGTATATACTGCTGATAGCTTGGGGTAACAAGCCGGTTAGTTATTATAAGATATTTAGTTATAAGATTTTGAGGTCTATAAGAGTAATTAGTTTATTTAGAATTATTTATAATAATCTTTGATCTAATAATATTTTATAAAATACTGAGTTAGATAGAGCCCTGATAATTAACTTTTATTATTCTATACTGGATATACAGCTTATTTAAGAATAACAGCTATCCTTCTCTTATAGAACTGAGAGAAGCAGATAAAAATATCTTTATATAGTCTGCAGTTAAGTATAATAGGAGCTATTCAGATAATATATAACTAGAATATTTATTAGAGGGTCAAGCGAGCTCTGTTTTACTATTACTTATTCTATTAGATATCTCTTATAAGAATTAAGTACAGCTGTTAATATAGAAAAGCAGTTAAGCCTATTTATCTTAAATTTAATTTAAAAAGAGACCCGGAGAAGAGTAATAAATTAAAAACTCTTGTAAAATATTTATTAGATATAAAGTACATTCTCTTATATCTCAGCGGACTCTTTAACGCACTTATATTATTTCTTAATATAAAAAGTTACTGATAAAACGTGACGGCTTACTTTCAGATTACTTTTAGAAGCTACTAAATTAATTTAGATCTTTTCTTTAATAACTGTCGGAATTAGATATATATAGTCAGTCTGAAATAAGTAGCTGTTTATTACAGTAAATATAAATATAAAATACTGCTTTTACTAGATTTAGTTATTCAGACTCGTGCTCGTATCTGGGAACTTAAAGATATATTATTTAATTACATCGTCAAAGTACTAAGAATAAAGAAGTATATTATTTACTCCCGAATTGTCTTGTAAATCAAGCTCGCGTTTTATAAAAATAATAAGCTAAATTAGCAGATTAAAGTTATAGTACATAGTTCCTGGCTATCTGATAAGATTATAAATAATAGAATAAATCTTCTATTTGCTGCTATCTACTATCCTACCCGCTCATATTTAATAGTAAAGCACGCTAGGATGGTGTTTTATAAATAATTAAATAAAGCTATTAATTAAAAATTATAGATATACTTCTTACTGATTTTTCTGGTATATAGTTAGTGTCTTCCCCGCGGCATGAGCTGACATTATATTTAGCCGCTGAAGAGTAAAGCACCGGGCTTAGTTAGCAAGAACACGTAGTTTAATAGGAAGAATATTATAATTAGTATTACTATATAATTAATTATCTTACAGCTAAGATTATAAGAGTTATATTACTAATATAAAATAATATTTAATAAAGACGGCTCTTTATCTTTGACTTTAACTAATATACTTAAGCCTGACCGAGAATCAAACCTACAAAGGCGATGATTGAATTATTAAACCTAATAAGAAAGCCCTTGATATAGTAGTTTAATAGTGCCCGAAAAGTTCTAATATTAGATAAAACTTCTGTTTCTTATTAGCAGGGCTCAGATAATAATTTGCAGTTATTATTTATTCTGAGCTTTATAGAGTAAGAGGTTAATATCAAGTTAATAAGAGAAAGTATATTACTTACTGTAAGAGTAAGAGGATAAATTTCGGAGGTCCGTATATTAATCTCAGCCAAAGTTTCGCAAGGCGTACGTAATACTAAAGATAAAAAATAGCTATTATAAAGACTGATACTGTAGTTACCTGAATCTGTATATATTAATAAGCTGGTTATACTACTTAGCCCTCCTTCAGAATAGATTTTGATATTTTTTAAATCTCTGCTAAATCGGATAATCTCTACAGGAATTCTGCTGAATCTGTTTACTAATTTACTCTCTTATACTAAACTCTGTTATACGTAGAGCTCTCTTTTTAAAATACTTTAACTTGACCTAGACGGATGCTTATTTCGAACTAAGAAGGTTTCTTCAAAAATAAGACTACTTTAATACAGCCAGCTCAGGTATTAGAATTTTAGAGCCTGTATATCTAATTAATTATTTTCTATAAGAGATTAATAAGCTACTTATATTACAAATAATCCTCAAGCTTCTAGATCCACGTCTCAGGCTGAGTCCCTTATAACAACAAAGGTACTTAGAGTCACTAAATAACTATAGCGAATTTCTATATTTAAGACTTCTAACTCCGAGAGCATTCTCAGCAAGCCAAATTTTATCAGTTTAGTAATAATATATATTAATTATACATAGGTTTTTAGTTTTATTCCTAATAAATAATTCTGAATCGCAAGATATAAATCTAATATTACAGATATAATATATATTATTAAACAGTATACTATATACTATAAGCTTTTGTGATAGGATCTACTTGTCAGGGTAGAAAGCCTGTCGACTAGGTAAGGAATCAACCACTAAACGTAATAGATTCGTCTAATAATAACAAAGGTAGCCTATATCTATAAAATAGACTGATTCTTAAGGGATCAGTAGTCTCCTGCAGAGAAATCAGTATTTTTTAAATATTAAGAGAGTATAGAACTGCTATTAATAATCTTATAACTTCTATTATTATTATAATATATTATTCTGAGAGCTGTTACTATAATAGCTAGACTATTCTATTATAAATAGTGCTCTTCTTTACTGGGACAAGCTATCTGGCTTAAGTATTAGAAATAATCTTATATATTTCTGATTCAGAATAGCAGGAATCTGTAAAAATAGTTTATATCTGATTTATAACTGAATTATAGATATAATTTATTACTTCTATAAACTATCTAGTAGTATTTTACTAGATTTTTTTCAGTTATTATAGTTTCTGATATATTCTCTAGTAGTTTTTAATACTTTTTTATATATTTACTATATTTTTATTAGAAATTTATTAATTATATTTATTTAGCTATTTTTTCTATTTAATTAGATAGTAGTCTTAGCTGTTATAATATTAGTAATCTTTAACTTTCTTAACTTCCTATTTATTTTTATTGTCTAGCTCCGGTATTAGAAGTAGTTTTTTATAATTTCTTCCAGTATTTTATAGTTCTAATAAGAAAATATAGAATATATTATAAATTTATTTATATTTTTTAGATAAATATAAATAATATATCTAGAATTTAATATATTTAAAAATCTAAAAGAATTCTATAAACTTCAGAACTAATTTTTTTAACTTTTTAAATTATAAGTTCTAGATTAATAACTTTATTAAATTTTTTTTTTTAAATAAGAATAGTCTTCTGTATTTATTATAATATTTATTTTATCTTTCTATAATTATTTATTATATTTTTTATAACTGTTTTTTTATTTTTTTAAACTTCTTAATTCTATTCTATACAGCTGGGACCTCTTACTATTAAGAATTATTCTTAATTCTAAAATAAAAATCTAGTAAATAATTATATAAGATATTATAAGATAATAAGTTTATAGTTATATTATTTATATTATTATAAATAAATTAAATAATTAGTAATATTACCAGCTAGTTAATATTAAATTAGCTGGAGTAGTACTGAAAATAATATTTAAAAATTTAGTTTATCTATTCTGTTTAGCTATCAGTTTAAGAATAGAATATTATTAAAAATTTTAAGATTATATAGATATTATAGACTAAATTTAATTAGAATTTACTTATAAAGATTAATCCTTAATTAGATATAATATCTGTTAAGAGTCTGAAGATAAATTTAATTTATTTATAAAACAGTTCGGTAAGATCTAGAATAGTTATTATAGACAAAACAGTAAAAAAAAAATAATATTTTAAAAATTAATTAATAATAATAAGAATAATATTAATAATTTTTCTATATTAAATAACCGGAGGTAGTTCTATAATAAAGTCTATTACTAATTTAGTAAATAGATAGAATAAAATTAGTAGTAATTTAAGACTATTATATAATTAATATTTTAGAGCAGTATTATCTTAATATATTGAATAAATTTAGATATATTCAGCTATATTATAATATAATCTATTTTAATAAAACTTTTTTTATAGAAGTACTTCTATTTATATTTTTCTGAAATATCCTGCTAATAAATTATTATAATATAAATAAATAAGTATTTAATATAATATCTTAAAGGATAGAATATAATAGCAGTTTTTAAAATATAAATAATCTATAGTTTTAATTATCCAGTATTTCTAGTCTAATTATTTTTATTAAATAGCAGTTTTTTACTATTATATCTCTAAATTTTTATTCTGTAAATATAAGATTATCTTTTAGAACTCAGAATTATATATATCTGAGTACAGAACTTCTACAGTATATATTTATAATATTATAAATTAAAAGATAAATCTTTCTTAAGATAAGTTTTTCTAAATAGTCTAGTCAGCTGTTTCTATACCGGCTTAATTATTAAAATTCTTTAAATTTAATATAATACAGATATTAAACCCAGGATAATCCTGTATATCTTAAGATTTAAACTAGAATTTCTTTTTAATTAAATTTTTTATTATCAGAGATAATATATCTATAAATTATTTTTAAATTAGAGTTAATAATTTCTTTTAAAAAGCAGATTTTATTTAGAATTTAAAAGATATTCTGAAAGATTTATCTGCTAGATTTAATTTTTCTATTTTATATTTAATAATAAAATTATAAGAAATTAGATTTATAAGTTATTAAGCTTACTTTCTATTAATCCTAGTTTAATATATAAAGAATTATAAATTTAAATAGTTAAATAAAATTTTAATTATCTAGAGAGTATTTTTAAGATACTGTTACTACTATTTAAAAAAATAAATAATAATAAATAATTTTTAATCTAGAATACTATAGTTTAGCTTAGTACCGGAGAATTTATAAAACTAGAAAATAATTAAATAAAATATATTTTTATTATCAGATTAGGATAGAATACTATTTAGTTTTTTCTTTAATATATTAATTTCTAAATATCAGGATTTTATAGAATTAAAATATATTAATAAAAATATATACTAAAAAATAGTAATTAAATAGTAAAAAATAAACTGTTTATATAGATTTAGACAGAATTTCTTAGATTTTTAATTATTAACTACTCTACAAAGTAGAGAGATAAAAAATAAAATAATTTATAAATAATTTTAAATAAATTAATAGTAGAAGTTACAGAATTCTAGAAAGATCTAGATATTATAATAACTTTCAGAAATCAGCTATAAAATAATATTATTTATCTATTAAGAATCTATAAATATTCTATTAGTACTAATAATATATTTTAAAAATTTAATTTAAAATTAGTAAAATAAATATTTAGATAATTTTATATAAAGTTAAACTTTTTAAAATCTTTCTAGTATTTAGTAAATATATTTTATATAAGATTCTTTATCTGGTAAAAAAATAAGAATATTATTAAAATATACTATATAAAAATTATTAAAAAGTTTATAAAGTACTGTATATATATAATTTTAGAATATTATAAAAATATTAGTTAATCTGAATAATATAATAATATATTTAAAATAACTATATTAGGTATAAAATACTATCTTCTATTTATTATTTTTCTTAATATAGATTTAGTAGTAAGTATTCTTAATATTAATTTTTAAAAAGTATTAACTACTTAAGATTCTATTAAAAATCTTTAAAATAAAAGATAAAAAATAATAATTTTTAATAAAAATTTTATTAAGATTTCTGTAATCTATATAAAGATATAAATTATTATTCTTTTTAAATATAAAAAAAATAAAGATCTCTACAGGACTTTTTAAAAATTAAATTCAGTCTAGTTTTAAATTTTTTTTAATATATTTTTATAGAATCTTAAGTTCAGCTTCTAATAAAAAATATATAAGATTATAAAAAGATATTTAATCAGATTTAATATTAATAGTATAATCCGCAGGACTATAAAAAAAAAATTATTAGAAAAAATTCATAAAGAATATATCTTAGAATTTCTAGAGTTTAATTAAGATTATCTTTAGATTCAGAGATAAATTAGAAGATTTTTTTTTTAATAATTAAATATCTTCAGAAAACTTAACAATAATATATATTTTTATTAAATTCCGGGTTATTTTAT
The DNA here is from genome assembly GCA_003184645.1 of Aspergillus ellipticus CBS 707.79. Lineage (NCBI taxonomy): Eukaryota > Fungi > Ascomycota > Eurotiomycetes > Eurotiales > Aspergillaceae > Aspergillus > Aspergillus ellipticus. Next base: position 17,346 of record KZ826101.1, read on the forward strand.
TAAATTAGATAGTAAAAAGAAGGGAAATAAATAGTATACTGAACTACTATTATTAATTTTATACTAATAAATTAATATAAAGATTTTAAAATATAGTTATTAATAACAGGATCAGACTGTCTTCTAGATAAAGATCTTAATTAATCTCTATATAATATTATTTAAATATATAGATACTTCCCTGCGAATTAGTAGCAGTAATAGAGACTTTTTATATATTATAGATAAAAATAGTAATTTAATTAATAACTTTAATTCTGGATACAGTAACTAGAGTATATTAGAAATTATAAATTTTAATAAATTAATAGCTGATAATATTTATTTTAGTATAATTATCTAAGTCTGTAAAAATTTTAAGACTGTTTTAAATATAAATAAAAATATAAAAATAATATATAATTTTTACTGTAGGTAAAAAAATTAAAATTATAAAATTTATTTTAACTCTTCTATTTTTCTTTTAAAATCTAATAAATATTAATAAGTTTTAGTAGATTAAATCTTCCTACTTTTAATAGAATATTAATTTATAAAATACTGGATATTATTATATATAAAGTATTATAATTAATTATTATTTTTTCTAGTAAGGTTTTTCTTACAGTTTAATATATTTTTTTTAGTTAATCTGTTAGAATAATCTTAGAGATATTTATATAATTTATAGCTGCTGAATTAATTATTATTTTATTTATATTTCTATCTATTACTCTATAATTTATAATAATAGATAATAATAGCTATTATTTTATTCTGTTTTTTTAGTAAATAGAGAATATATTTTTAAATATAATAATTAAGATTAGATAATAGCTTAATAAAGTATAATAAGATTCTTTCTTTTTCTGCCTGATAAGAAAAATATTATTTTAAAATATTAAGATAAATATAAAATTCTCTTAGATCTTGACTGTATTACTAGTAAACTTATTTAAATTAAGTTATAATATCTGATTAAAGAATAGCAGTATTCTAGATTAGAATAAAAATCTAATTTTTAAATTAAGATTATAATTTCTTAAGAGATTATCTTACTACCGGGCTTTTATTATTAATAAAATAATACTATCTTTACTTATATATAGAGTCTATATAATTAATAATAATAAAAATTTTATATTTTTTTAATAAATATTTTTTAGAAGCTCTCTAAAATATATATTCTAAATTAGTAATCTATTCTTAATATTTTTAAAAATTAAAGTTTAAAATAAAGTAGAAAATATTTTTAAATTTAATTTTTTTTTTATCTTTTTCTAATTCAGAAGAGGATCAGTAGTATATAAAAAAAGTTTTACCTAGGAAACTATTTCTCTGGAGATAGACTATTCTCTTTTATAAGTTAGTAGCTTATTCTAATTAATAAATATAATTTTTTAATTATTAGATTTCCTTAGTAGTAGGAATAGTATTTAATAATAATTCTAGATTAATATAATTACTAGATACCTCTCTTTCTATACTGTTTTTAAAAGGTAGTATCTTTCTTAAATAATTAAAAAAAAAAGAATTAGAATATAATAGGATCTACTTATTAAGATAGAAAGCCTATTAATTAGATAAGAAATTAACTACTAAATATAATAGATTTGTCTAATAATAATAAAGATAGCCTATATCTATAAAATAGACTGATTCTTAAGGGATCAGTAATCTCCTGCAGAGGAATCAGCATCTTTTAGATATTGAGAGGGTATAGAACTGCTATCGATGACCTCACAACTTCTATTACCACCATAATACGTCATCCCGAGGGCTGTTACCACGATAGCTAGGCTATTCTATCACAGCTTTTCAGCTGTATCTGGAATCTTTATAAATTCTCTATACAGCCTATATTAAGAATCAGTAAGAAATAGATCTTTATAGTCAAGTTCTCAGACAACAGGTACTTTTATATCTAATAACAGTAGCAGCCTAGCTAGTCCAGTAATTTTTATTATAATTTACTATTATAAATTAAGCTCCTGATACTGAGACCAGATTAAAAAAGTAATTATCAGAAGATATTTATTATCTGGTAGTTTATATATATAAGTACTATACCTGAAGAAATATAATAGATATAAGTAATAAAATATATTAGTATAAGATAAAGCTTATTTACTAGTTCTGAAAAAGTAGATTAAATCTGAAGATAATAAATAGCTGAATACAAGCAGTAATACTTCAGAAGATAGTTTAAATAAGAATATAGAACTGTTCTTTAAATTAGACTGTAGGAATAAGTTAATATCCCTGGCCGGAGTAAAATATGTTTTAAGCTTCAAGAGTTTAAGAGGATCTGAATATACTATTTACAGATTTAATAATAGTTTAAAAAAGATTTAAGAAATACTTACTAGTAAGTATAACTCTTATTTCTCTCAGGAATTATTTATTCCTGTCAGATTAAATTGCCTGGTATAGTCTGTATAATTATAAAGGCAGGAGGTTTAGCCTTGAGAAGTAGTATAAAAGACTGTAATAAGATAAATATATAATAAAGGCGTCTACAGGTGTATAGTTTAATAAAGAAACTAGTCTAATTAAAGCCTGCTGCTCAGGCTATATTAGACTTCTTATAACTTACTTCGAAGTGTTTTTTTTAAAAAGAAACAAACTAAAGTTAACTACGCGGTCTTTATTAATTATAACTTTTAATCTTTAAATATAAGAATAATTAATTATAAAAAAGAGTAAATACCTGTATTAAGTTTCTATATCTATCTTACTTATATAATCCTAATAGAGCATATTATATAAGAATTTGAAGACTCTATAAATAGATTATAATTGCTACTTAAAAGTAGGAAGAGGAAGAAGAATAATTTTATAGAAAAAAAAAAGAAAAAAAAAGATAAAGAGGGACTACAGTTTATATTATATTATATATATATATAATACTGGTTATATTACAGAATTTATAGCAGTGAGCAGCAGTATGCCGTCCTTTATATATTTTCTTATATTCTCTATTCCAGGGCTGCTTATAATAGTATAAACTTCAGTGAAAATAGCAGGTAGATATAGAATAAGATATTAAATATATAATTATAACTGAATATATAAATCAAAGATAATATACAGAAAAAGATAATATAGTTTATATTTTCCTCTTAATTAAGTATTCTTATAAATAACTTTATTAAATAGTTTATATATCTATACAAACTATACCACTTCAGTATATATAATATTTATATTAACCTGGCCCACCGAGCTTTTCAAGTATATTAAATACAGAATATATTATTAGCTCTCTACTATTAGCCTACTTAAATCTGAAATAAGTCTAATTTAAACTTTTTTAATATTTCCAGATCTCTTTCAGTATAATATAGATCTTTATATTATCTATCTTCAGATTCCAGTAAGCCTTTTTCTTAGAGATATATAGATTTCCGGAGAAAGTACAGTTTTTAAAAACATCCGTTCTTCTGCTGAACTTAAAGAATCGAATTTTTATACTATATATAGTTATTCTATATACTGTAGGATATACTGTAAGACTACTAAAATTATTATTAAAATATTAGTCAGTATACTCTTATAACTGTAATTTAAGTTCTCTGTAAGACAGTACAGTATAGTATTTAGTTTCTGCCAGCAGTACGAATACTAACTTTAACAGAGTTTATTAATTAAAGTATCTAATTATTATATTAACAGTCTAATAGCTGTTATTTAATTATTATTTACTAAATACTGATAAGGGTACCTGAAGTATTTATTAAATAGTTCTTTAAATAAAAATCTTATTACTGTTTCTCAGAGTTCTGGTCTGCTTGCCCGGTTATATATATATTATAATTACTGCGTGGTAATTAGATTCTTTGTAGTAATATAAGTTATGATTTTAAATAAAAATATTATTAGAGTAATCTATCTGATAAATAGAAAATTAGTAATAAATTAATTTTTTTAATTAAGATATTACTGCTGATAAAAGGACAAGCAGCTGTATCAGTAATTATTTTAGAGTTTAAATATTAAATTTATATATTTTTAAATCTGTTATTTATAATTAAGTAAAGTCATAATTTATTATCTGGCAGATAATCAAACTGGGAGCTTATATTAGTGCAGTATATAAGATACTAGGCCTGAATTACTATCTGTTTTATAATTAGACTGGCTTATAATTTTATAATATCTGAAAGTCTGTTATATACTGTTCGGTTACAGCCTTGTATTTATTATATTATTTTTTTTAAAAACTAAGATTAAGTATTAATAATAAGATAATCTGTCCTGTCTGTCTATATTTATTTAATCTGTCTATATCTGTCTAATCTGTCCTGTCTGTCCCGTCTGTCTATATCTGTCCCGTCTGTCCACGTCTGTCCTGTCTGTCCATGTCTGTCTACATCTGTCTATATCTGTCTATATCTGTCTATATCTGTCTATATCTGTCCTGTCTGTCTATATCTGTTCTGTCTGTCCACTTCTGTCTACTTCCCTTTATTTACTTACTAATTTTATTAGACCGAATCCATGTAGTTAGCAAATATCGCTTACCTACTCTTGTACTTATAATAATAAGATTATTCTTTCTTAAACTTCTTTACTAAAGATAGAAAAAAATTTATATTTCTTAAATAATTTCTGGCAGTTCTCTATCTCTCTTAGAAGAATATCTATCTATTATTTATATAATTAAGAAAGAACCTAAGCAAAGTAATAGATATCAGAACAGCTACTATATATAATAATATTAATAAAAAAAGACTTAAAATATTTATCTAAGTATTTTTAATATTAATTTATATATTTTTATTTTTTTTATTCTTATTATTATACTGCAAGCCTGCTTATTATTTAATATCTTAGAATTTCAGAATAAGTATATTAAGTAAGAGACTCTTTTTTTTTATAATAAGATCTTGTATATCTTTTTAAATATAGCTTAGAAATATAATTTTAAAAGAAATTTACTATACAGGTGATTTTTAAATACTATTTTTTATCTTATTCTACTACTTACTAATACTGATAGAAATAAATATTATTTATTACAGCTAAGTAACCTTGCTGCAGTATATAATATCTTTAATAATACTATTTTTAATATAATTAAGTACTCTCCTATCTAAATATAAGCTAAGACTAAAATTAAGAATTTATTTTTAGAGACTACTAAAAGTATCTAGATAAAGATTTCTTATAAAAGCTATAAGGATTCAGTAATTTATATTAAAGTAGATTCAGTATTAGAGCTTGCTGATATTCTATTCCCAGATTCAGCTTAGAGAATAGTATCTATACTTTCTACCTGCACTCTTAACATCTCCCAGAAGTATTCTTCAGATACTAGTTTAGATTCAGGTTATCTAGATATAATATTATCAGAAATTAGTAAGAAAGTTTATTTAGAGATTTTTACTATAACTAATATTAATTAAATAATAGATCTAGCGAATTTCTCTTTATAAGAAGCCAGTATCTTATTAATTCTATTAATTTTTAGTACAGATATTTATAATAATATAAATAACAGTAAATTAAAATAATAGAAAAAGAATTAACTTCTATCTGATACTACAGACTGTATTACTATACAGATATAACAGGCGGAACCTTAATATAAAGTTATTAAATTATATATTAGATTTTATACAGGACTAAGTCTGGCAAATATACTATATACAGATATAACTCCTCTAAATAATATATAGATAATTATAACTTTTCTGTAACTTATAATATTCTATCCTTTATAAGTATCTTAATTTTAATAGGAAGAATTATTTTACTACTTTCTTGAGTAATAAATATAGTTTCTTTCTTATTTTTAAAGTAAATCTCTTTACAGTTTAAGCAGTAAAGATTTTACTCTAGATTCTCAGTATTAATATTATTAAAAGTATATATAAGATATTTCTTAAAGATAGCTGGATCAGAGAGTTTGTTCTTCCAAGCTGCATGCTAGAGATTATTAGACTCTATACAGCAAAGATAAATTAAGACTCTATACAGTAAAGATAGATTAAAAAATATACTAATAATTCTTCTGTAACAGGCTCTGATATAAGTAATATATTTAGTTAACGACGCTGACTCTGGCAAGATACTCTTACTTTAAATCCTTAAACCTGATAATAAGGAGTATAGATGTACCTCTAATTTAATCCGGAAGAGAGTAATTAGTAGTATTTGTAGTATATAGACGACTGATAATAGTATTAAAACTTATATTATAAAGATAATAGCTTGGTATTATATTAAAATCTATAAATTTATAGATAAGAAGAAATAAATTAAGGTTAGGCAGCGTGAAACCAGCTTAATCCCGCTAATACCTATTTACCGGCAGTACTCAGCTATAATATAGCTGGAGTACTTCAGCCTGTATTCAAGGTCCCCCGGCTCCAAGTATATTTACCACGCGCTATAAGTATCCTTCAGCCTATTACCTCCGTTAGCTAGTAATATATACTTACTTAACTAGCTTCTATATAATTCTATTACTGATATAAATAATCTCTGCAATATAATATATATATATATATATATTTATATAATCACATAAGTATCTGATTATAGGATTATTAGGAAGAATTTGATCAGGCAGATAATAAGTCTGGAAGTTGGTCAGACTACTTCTATTATTAATAGGATTATAAACTTTATCTAAATTTAATTAATAGACCCAGATAAGGTATATAACAGTATAGTACAGAATAACTACCAGATAATAGCAGTACTGAATAATTTTACTATTATTAGATATAGTTTTTAATTACTATAATATCTAATTACTAGTATAGAATATCACGTATTAAAGAAGGTCGCCTGGAGGCTGGAGTTAAAGAGGCAGAACACCGATTACCGCGAGTATACGGTTGCCTTTCATTTCCGGTAAATAACAGAGCCTAGTACTATAATTATTCTAAACAGAATTCCAGCTAAATTGCTGTAAAGTCGTATCCCTATTGTATCCCGGTCTGTCCAATCTGTCCAGGTATGTCCAATTGCCCATGTCTGTCCAATCTGACCAATTTGTCCAATCTGTCCAATCTGTCCAATCTGTCCAATCTGTCCAATCTGTCCAATCTGTCCAATCTGTCCAATCTGTCCAATCTGTCCAATCTGTCCAATTTGTCCAGGTCTGTCTAATCTGTCCAGGTCTGTCCAATCTGTCCAGGTCTGTCCAATCTGTCCAGGTCTGTCCAATCTGTCCATGCCTGTCGATGTCTGTCCCCTGCTAGACATAGAATTGTTATACGATCGACCAGGTTTATTAAATAAGAATACTCCCTTGCAGGCTCTTGCAGTGGCCTTTATATAAATTAAATTAAATAGGAATAATATTACAATATTCTATATACAGACTAATTTGAAGTTGTGATATATAAATATTAATATACTATTATACTCAAGCAAGTGATATAAAGAATATTATAGCTTATAGACTACTTCGTGATTATCTTATTAAAAGCCAGGATAGCAGACAAGCAGTACAGCCAAGATTAATATTACTATTTTAACTTATAGATAAGTTGTCTTGTATATAAATCCTTATACTATTTTTCCGCGCTCTAAATAGCTTAAATACTCTTTTTATCTTGATTTAATATCTCTTAATATAATTCAGATTGACTGAGTTATAAATAAAAAAGATATTATTACTATAGTAATTTCATATTTAATATTCAGTCTGGGAGCTTTATAATATATATCCTATTTCCAGAACTTCTTAGGTAATTACTTAATTAACTATTTATTATATTAATTAGTTATTATATCTGAAACTAGTATAGAATCTACTAGCCGGCACTAAGACTTATCTATAGAGATACAGTCTATACTACTCAACTTTGTAATCTATATAATGGAGCACCTCAGCTACTTATATATTAGTAATTAAGAACTGTCAGCCGAAGATACTACTGAGGTTAATACAGTCTTTAAAAAGAGTTTAAAATTATCTGCACTATAGTTCAATTTCTGTAAAGAAGAGAATAAGAGTAAATACTTCTTAATATCAGACTATAAAGTATGTATTCGGAACTCTGCTTCACGCGTCGTACTAAAAAAAGAAGTGGTTTTATAAGATAATCAAGAACAGATTGAACGTGGACGACTTTCGCGAGTTGAAAAAGCAAGGACCTGCGATTATAGAGTTCAAAGAAAATACTGAGATCAAGCAGTTTATAAGAGTCTATTTATTATATAAGGCAGTCTCAGTTTTCCGTCTCTTACAGGATTCTGCTGGCTGGAATAACAGTTTATTTAAGCTCTTTATATCTTCCTATTATTAGAGTAATTATAAATTCAAGAAATATCTGGATAAAAACGCGTATAAGGTAGTTATAGATAAAAAACAGTACTTATTTATAGACGGAGCTCTATATATTAAACTATCTTCTAAAAAAGAGATCTGAATAGTCTGGCAGGGATTCTTAAAATAACTAATATTTAGTGATATTAATAATCCTAAGGGGCTGCTGTTTATGAAGATCTAGTTTCTCTTATTTCTAGATTCGAGGAAATACTGCTTAATATAGAAGAAACCTCTAGATATTAAGATTATTTAGATTATATTTGATATTAGCTAATCTGATCTAATATAAGTAATACTAGAGTGACTGAACCTGTTTTTTCTTATATAGTCTAATATAGTTTAGATAATTACTGGATATACAGACTGCTAATCTTATAATATCAGGAAAGAAGCCGGTATTAAGCAGGCAGGCTAATTCTGAAATCTCAGGATTATAAAAATACAGAAACTTTAGTAAAGTAAGTATTAATAATAGTAAAGCTCCTAGTATATCTATATCTCTTTTAATTTAAAAGACTTTTTATCTATTATTAATCCAGCCTCGGACTTAAGAGATAATAAATAGTTTATACTTTTATATAAAAATCTTACAGAGATTATAATTTTTTAGTTTTTTATATAAGTCTTTTAGTATTAAGACTTCACCCTTATCCTGTAGTTATATCTTATAGCCTGAAGCAAGATATTTTATTATAAGAAGATACTTAAATAAATTACTTATAGTTAGCCTGTAACTTGTATTTTTTTTTTTTATTAATAGAAAGAAAATTTTTTAATCTATTTCTTTTTAAATTTAGTTAAGCCCTGCGAGTACAGTATTTTAGTTATTTTTAAAAAATATCTGCAGTTTATTTAGTTTTTTTTTTATTTTATCTAATAAGTCCTTTACTGTAATAGATCTTTTAGTTTAACTTTATTCTGTTATTATTTTCAGCAAGCTTGAAATCAGCAGTATATAATAAAAAAAGACTGTTTAAAAGAAAGTATAAAAAGGATAGATATAACAGTAAAAGATAGACAGTAAGAATAAGAAACAGTAAAATATAATCAGTATATACTATATACAGAGTCTTTAGGATACTGTAGCTGGATAAGATATTTATATCTAAATTACAGTAGCTGTAGGGTTTAATTATTATAATTAGTCTTAATCTCTTAACCTTCTCAACTAGAAAAGATCTTTCTATATATTCTTAGGCTAGTAATACTGTAATTAGTCCAGTACTAGATTATGATATACTGGCTTAGAACTGTATAAGACTTCAGGCTATAAAGCTAAGATTAGGTATAATATACAGTTAATTAATCTATAAAGAGTTAAGTATTTTCAGGTATAGTACTGTTAGAGATAAGGTTTTATATAAATAATAAGACTGATATTATTTAATCTTCTATTATTATTATAGTTTATATTATTTTCTAAGAGTACAGCTGTTCACGTAATATTATATTATAATTCTCAGTAAACTATAAAAGTCTGCAGCGAATTACTATTATAGTACTAAATAATTTAATACAGCCGGACATAAATAATCTAGACAGTACAAAATTAATCAGTATAAATACTGAGAAAGAAAATATATTTCTACTAGTACTGGAGAAGAAAATTACAGGATTTTACAGCTTTAAATAGAAATATTTTTACTTATCTGGTTAAATTCTGATTATTAAAATAAAAACTAGAATCTATAATAAAGCAGTCCAGTTTAATATCTGGCTTTTCTGGTAAGAATCCGAATATTTAAAAACATACTGTAAACGAGAAAAATATTTATTTTAAATATTAGAAAGTTAACTCCTAACAGGTAATATTCTTTTTAATTTTAATAACTCCGATTCTGCTAAAAATTCTGCTAAAAATATCGTGAAGATGTTCTATCTTAACTACCTAAAATCTACAATTATCTGCCCACTGCGATTCAATATAATTAAATATCTAGATATACTTAGAATCAAGATTAATACAAAACTAAGATACTGTACTAATATATAGTCTTAATCTTCTATAATAGTATAAGGCGGATAAATAAGACTGAGAATCCTTAATTATCTATAAAGCCACTATCACACGTTTCTAGCTCGGTTTCTTTAATAATATCTGTTTAATACTTATCTGTATCTTATATATAACACTCAGCTATAAATTAATTCTTTTTAATTTTAATCTGAAACTGAAGTTTATCTTTTTTTACTGTGACCTTTTAAAGACTATAAGCCTTAGATATTAATCTGGTAGCGTGCTACTACTATTTACTAGTCTTACAACTTTAATTTTATACTAAAGCGCTATTCCTATTACAATATGATCGATAGTTATATATATTACTACTTTATCTACTCAGATAAGATATAATATAAAATATTAGTAATTAGTATACTAGAATCTGTAATAAGTATAAAATTTTATAATTAGTCTGACTAGGCGAGCTTAATCCTCTTTTATATATACTCTTACTCGATTTACCTAAGGCCGGGGTATAAATATACAGTTGTAGCTTAGCAATAAGTGATTGTCTTCCCTATATAAGAAGCCTATTACAGTAATAATGAATTTCTGAAGAGCGGGAACTTGGTGTAATTCGAGGGTAGAATTTCCATGTACGTACGGTATGCCTAGAAGTTAGATTAGATTTATAGGTTGGATGCTAGAGTAGCTTGTATACAGTCTGATCTCGTCTTCTAAACCCAGCGCCACTGTAGAATTATATATACCTGTATTTATTTAAGATATTCTAGACCTTTCTAATTAAGTACTGCTCCTTATCTTTTATATTATTACTAACTTTATCCTACTCTGTAATTATATAAATCAGACAGATATATTTATAATTATAGAACTATATAGTCTTAATATTCTGTTATAAGATAAAATAGGATAAAAATAATAATCCAGCGTTTATTAAAGCTATAAGATTATTCTCTGGAAATAAAATCATTTATTTTACTATTAATAATTTTGAAGAATTACAGTAAGTCTTAATTTAAAAGAATATAAAGAACCTAAAGTAATAATCTTATAAAAGATTTTCTTCTCAGTTTAAATCTTCTACTATCTTTACTATCTCTACTCAGTAAAGTAAGTATATAAAATATATTACAGAAAATATTAGTTTTTACTATAACTCTAATACTATTATAATAGAGATTATTAAATAAGATACTTCTTAAGAGAAGTCGCTCTACTATCTTTAATAAGTCCTGGTAGAGAAGGAAAGTAAGTCTATCAGATCTTAGGTTGATACTGAATAGTTGAAGAAGAATATATTTAAACAGTCAGATAAAGGGAAACAGGTACTAAAAAAATAGAATAAATAGCTTAAATCACTACCTGAAAACCACCAATTCTGAGTCTCTGTATCTTCAGATAAGACTATTAACCTGAATAAAGTATTAGAAATAGCAGTATAAAATCTGCTTTTAAGATATTCTTATAATAATTATATTTACTATTTGTATCGGCAGAAAGATATATAGCCAGATATTTAGAGGTACAAGAGAATAAAAACACGCTGCTGTAGATCTAGATATCTGGCTGCCCTCCACGGGTTTCTTAGTTACTATTTAATCTTAATTAGCTACAGCCAGGCTACACAGAAAACGTATATCAGTATTAAAAGATTTTATTACTAACCTGATCAGCCTGTTACCGGCGAACAAAGCATACTATTTAAAATCTGGAAAAAGAAGGATTTTTACAGCCGCCAAGAAACCTGTTATACCAGGTCCGCCTCTAACCGCTAATATATTATAATAGGAGTAGGAAAGAGGATAAGGATCTTACCTCGCTGTCCAGCTACTTACGACTAGACTTAATATAGCTAACAGCTGCTCGAATTTATCTATTATTTACTAACTTATTACTTAGCTTATAAGAAGCTATTCAAATCCTTAGTCTTTATTTATACTAACTACTTGTTACGGGTCCAGGCGGGAAGCTCCTGGCCCTAAAGGAATGGCTCGGCTAACGCCTCGCTCCGACTTTGTTCCTCGTACGAAAGAGCGGTGAACCAACGGATAAAAGGCCACCTCCCCAACAATATGAAGATTCCTTCTTTAATAATTCCTTCTTATTTATAGGCACTTCTGTCGATTGTACAAATCCAGAGATTCCCCTTATATTAGAAATTATTCCTTCTACCAAACTCTTGCAGAGGTGTCCTCGGAGAGAGAAGCAACAATCAAGATAGACAACCACGAGTATATATAAGAACTGGCAAACCAGATAATAGATTTACAAGCTTAACTCCACAAGCTTTATATAATCCAACCAGTTCCTGCTACAGTACCACCAACCCCAGCCTACTGCTTGCGACACCCGGACCCTACTCCGTTCAATAGAGAAGACCTATATAAATACTGCCCTTTTCTTATCAATCTTCGTACAAAGTTCCTGATTAAGAGAAACACCTTCCCTTCCGAAGATACGAAAGTCTTATACGCCTACAGCAGACTTAAAGAGAAAGCTAGCTAATATCTTCTTTCCTAGATCACCGTACGATAAGAAAACAACCAGTCCCTAACTCTTCCTGAGTTCTACAACTAACTGGACCTCGTATACTCTGATCCCGACCGCAAAAGAAAAACTCTTGTACAAGTTAATATAATAAAACAAGGAAAGAGAACCCTCCGCGAATTCTTAAATAAATTTAATCAGGCTCTTGTAGATGCGGGAGGTGCACTATAGAGTAATAAATAAAAGAAAGTATTAGTTAAAACAGTAATAAACTTAAACTTGCTTGAAGTAATGATAGAAGTACCTCGTGCCCAATTATACAAGAGATACTGCGAACAACTCCTGGAAATTAAGTATAATATAGAATATCTGGCTCGAATCAAGAGAAAAACAAACCGTACAACAACGGTTCCTGCTCTGTCCCCGAGTAAGAATAAAAAGAATCCTGATAACATAGATTGGGAAGCAACTACTAGCCAGGTAGCAGTACTCCAGGTTCAGGTAGCAGCCCTTCGTACGAAAACAAAGGAAACTAGTAAGAAGAGGAGAGCAAAATAGGTCTCTCCTGATAAATTACAGACACGCAGACAGAAGGGCGCCTGTATTCAATACGGCAAGAACAGGTACTTTGTCCGGAATTGTACCCTACTTCCAGCAGCTAGGCCTTATACAATTACGGCAGCGACTACTGGAACTGAAGGAAAGGATAGCTATAAAGGCCATACTATAGATGAATCTGGAACAGAGTCGGAAAATTAGATGCTCTCATACAAAAGCGTGTACGAGAGCCCCGGATAGCTAAGAAGTATTTACTTAATCTTTAGCAGAACTTTAAAAGCTTGTATATAAATTCCCGACCTTTCACAGTTAATTTATTACTCAACTACTCTGCTTCAGCAAGAATACTTATTAACAGTAGCTGTATAACCTACAGTATAATCAGCAAATACTTCGTACGATAACACCGACTCCAGAAGATACCTATACCGCCGAAGCCGGTAAGAGGGGTGACTGGAGAAGAAGCACAGATCATCTATATCATACAAGCAAGGCTCGATATAGAAATATATTCAGAAGAATAGGTATTCTTCTATATTCTTAAGAATTATCTGGGTTATAATCTGATCCTAGGACTCCCCTGGCTCCACTATAATAATACTCGCTTTAAACCAAAATAAGGAAAGTTGTACCTTCGCACGACAGGAGCTAGGATATAGAATAGAGAAAAACGGGCTCTTCCGAGTCCGAAGATTAAAGGCATTTCAGCAGTCGCGATGGGGGCTTATATTTATTATACAGAAAGGAAGAATAATATACAAGTCTTCGCTGCTATAATAGGTGATATTCAGAAAGTCTTAATACCGAAGAAGAGGATTAACTCTTATATAAAACTACCAGAACAGTACCAGGATTTCTTATATCTATTTAAACAGGACCAAGCAGAGAAGCTACCTCTCTACCGAGGAAAAAAAATAGATTATAAGATTAAACTTATATAACAGAATAAGCAAGAACCGTCTATCTCCTGGAGACTGTTATATAATATAACTTAGAAAAAGCTAGTTATATTATAAAAAATATTTGCAGATCTGCTCGATAAGAACTTTATCTGAGTAAGCTACTTCTCAGCAGCTGCCCCTGTCCTCTTCGTATAAAAACCAGAAGAAGGACTATAATTCTGTATTAATTACCGGGCCCTGAATACAATCATAAAGAAAAATAGATATTCTCTTCCTTTAATCCAGGAGACTCTTACACAGATTAGTAAAGTAAAGTAGTTTATTAAACTTGATATATCTGCTGTCTTTTACAAGATTCGAATTATAAAGGGGTAAGAATGGATGACAGCCTTTCGTACGAGGTATAGACTCTATAAATAGCTGGTAACTCTGTTTAGTCTGGTAAATGCTCTAAGTATCTTCCAGAAGTATATTAATTGGGTATTATAAGAATATCTTAATAAATTCTGCTCTGCTTATATTAATAATATCCTTATCTTTATCGACAGCTCTATTATACAATATAGAGAGTATATACAAAAAATACTTATTAAGCTATAAGAAGCAGGCCTATATTTTAATATATTAAAATATAAGTTTGAATATCAAGAGACAAAGTACCTGGAATATATTATACAAGTAGGTAAAGGAATAGTAATAAATCTTAAAAAGATTTAAGTAATTCAGGAATAGAAGGCTCCTCAGATAATAAAGAAAGTACAAGAATTCTTAAATTTTACTAATTTCTACCAGAAGTTTATCTGAAACTTCTCTGATATTATACAACTACTTACTAAGTTGACTAAAAAGAACAAGATATTCAACTGGACGCAAGACTGCCAGTTAAGCTTTAATAAGCTGAAATCTCTTTTTACTACAGAACCAGTACTGGTAATATTTAATCTCTCTTATATAACTGTAGTAGAAACAGACTCCTCCGGATATATTATCAGAGGAGTACTCTCTCAGTTCGATAATAAGGGGATATTACGGCCGTGCGTGTACTTTTCAAAAAAGAACTCGCCTGCTGAATACAACTACGAGATCTATAATAAGGAGCTACTAGCAGTTGTATAATATTTCGAGGAATAGAGTACAGAACTACACTCTGTATAAGAAAGATTTAAAGTTATTACTGACTATAAGAATCTTAAGTACTTCTTCAAACCTAGAAGACTTACAGAGAGATATATACAATAGTACTTTCTCTTAAACTAATATAACTTCCAGCTTCGATACCGGAAAGAACAGGATAATAAAAGAGCTGATACTCTCTCTCAACGCGAACAAGATCTCCTATCTTCAGAAGAGGACCCTTGAATTGCTGGTCGTACGATCCAGTTACTCCAGCAACCAGAAGACAGTTGCTATACAGCTGTATTCCTGATTACAACTGGAGCATATCCAATCACATCTCTTGAGCACCCCCCAGCCATAAACCACGAAGAGGAGCGGGAGGTGGGATCGTACGACGACCAAGATATATAAAAAAGAGCCCGAGCCTAAGACAAGACCTACCAGAAAGCTGTCCAATACCTTAAAGCAGAAGAATAACAATTTCCCCTGTACTTAGATCTGAAAGTATCAGTATCGGAATACTATATTAAAAACAGATTCCTATTCTTCTGCTAACGGAAATAGGTCCCTGACAGTAAACCTCTTTATACAAGTATTATCCAAGCAGCTTATGACTCTTCTATAGCTGGCTACCCCGGCAGGGAACAGACAACAGTACTAGTAACTGAGAAATTCTTCTAGCCAAATCTAGGACGGGACGTACGACGCTTCGTACGTAACTGTGACATATGCGGAAGAACAAAGGCTTGGAGAGAATAGAAATAAGACCTGCTAAAACCTCTCCTGATTCTAGACCAACTATAGCAAGAAGTTTCTATAGATTTTATTACTGATCTACCTTTATCAAATAATTATATAACAGTGCTAGTAATTATAAACAGGCTTATAAAAAAAGTAATTTTTAAGATAATAGACTCTACTACAGCAGAGGAGACAGCTTGGGCCCTAGTACAAATTCTGGTAAGATAATACAGATTCTCAAGAACTATCGTGTCTGACAGGAGAATACAGTTTGTGAGTAAAGTATAGACTACAGTCTGCCGACTGGTCTCTGTATAAAGATTACTCTCAACAGTCTACTACCTACAGACCGACAGTCAAACAGAAAAAGTAAACAGTACTCTTAAAGCCTATATTCAAGTCTATATCTGTTATAACCAGTTGAATTAGAAGAAACTTCTCCCTCTTACTGAATTAGCTTTAAATAGTTATATAATAACTACTACAGGAACAAGCCTCTTCTTCCTAATCTATAGATTTTATCTCTCTCCTTTTAATCTTAAGGAAGACCGAGAGTCTCTCGCGGAGTACCTAATAAAAAGCCTAATCCAGCAGGATAAAGCTATCATATAAACTATTTCTGAAGTAATAAAGTAGGCTCAAGCCTTAATTACCTACTTCTAATAACAAGCTGAAGAACAAGCAAACAAGGAACAGAGTACAGCCCCCGAGTATCAAAAAAATAATAAGATATAGCTGAAGCTGCAGAATATCCGTACAAGCCGCCTAAGCCGGAAGCTAGACTAGAAAAACGCGAAATATACAGTTCAGGAACTAATAGGCTCATATACTGTATAACTTAATATACTCCCCGGAATATATCCTATCTTCTATATAAACCTCCTCTATCTTACAGCAACAGACCTCTTTCCTTTACAAGTAACAGATAATACTCAACCACCTGCAATCCTGATAGACGGCTAAGAAGAGTAGCTAGTTGAAGATATTACAGATAAGTATTATATAAAAAAAGACCGAGACTGGCAGAGAAAATATAAAGTTAAATAGACAGGTTATACTTGTACAATAACCGAATATACTTCAGCTTTAGAGGAAACTACAGTACTGGACCGCTGGTTATAAAAGACTGCGCTATACTGAGACTTAAAAGGGATCCTTAACCGGACAGTATAGCAAACTTCCATCCAGAACTAACAACTGACCCTTATCTGATTACCTAATTAACAAGATCCTGGATAGTATTATAGGGGGGGAGAGACAAGAGTAAGTCGGGAACAAATCGTGTCTCCTCTGGTAGACCGCGACAGGGATATCTTAACCGGTGTGACTTCTATTCGCACGAAGCACAAGCACCTCCGAAATATCCGGCCATCCGTACGACCGGTCCGAAGTTGGCGAGAGGGGAATTCGAGCAACCAGTACGATAGGCGATTCTCCTGGTAGCAATAAAAAGACCGTTTATATAGCTTTGTCGGCTAGTTCGAACCTGCACAGTGTCAGCTCCGTATGATAAACCAGAACCTATAACTGACCTGTTCTGCTGTCACTACGGGTTTACTATAAGTATTAAGACAGACAAGGAACTTATGGTAAGGAAAACACCAAACTTTTTTCTTTTCCAAGGGTTAGCTGAGCTATCGTACGAAGAGAAGGTAGCCTCCTACCTGGATATCAGTGTGGCACACAGAATAGAGGCAGTGGTTTCCGAATGAAGTGAGGTGAAACCAAGCATATGTATAACCTCCATGATCGATCGCCGCACGTGCCGTACGACTTAGGAGGCTATGCACAGCACTGGGGGTACCAGGTAAAGAGACAGTGCCAAACTCGTTGCCAGGATTGAACTGGGCTATATTTTCGCGATATTAACGATGCAACTAGTTGGGATAGGAGAAGAAGAAGAGTCCCTGAGACAAGTAACACCGAGCTGAGCTCTGTCACTATACAACACATGACCCCGGTCTACTACAGTATGGATGACTAAGTAGGACCCATCCCCGTACGACCCCTACCGCCGGGGGGGGGAACGGGGGGGTATT
>KZ826102.1:0-34746 GCA_003184645.1 Aspergillus ellipticus CBS 707.79
CGTTAATTAACCAAAAGGTCTAGCATCAACCCCCTCCCCCGTAATCACCACGGGCACAATCCCCCCCCGCTCATCAAAAAACATCCGATCCACACAAACCACCCGATGATCGCGTTCGGTCTCATTGACCGGCCGCCGATGATACACAATATAATAATCCTCCCCGTCGGGGGTAAACACACTATTATGCCCGGTACTTGTGCCAACTTCATCATTGCCCGAAAGGATTTTGCTCGGCACCGCCGAGAATGGGCCTGTGGGTGAGGGGCCAGTCACGTAACTCACTCCGTAGGAGTTATCGCCCCAGCTACCACCAGCAATACAAATTAGCACATATCCATCCAATCCTCCCCCCCGAAAACATAAAATACCACACCCCCTCTCTCTTCAACACCCACGGCCCCTCGACATACCCATCGGGCGTAATCTCCACAAAATCCCCTTTCAGGGAAACCATATCCGCGCCGACCTCAACGACCATCGCATGGCCCCAGCCACCAAAAAACAACCAATTCCGACCGGTATCCTCATCCTGGAAGATCTGCGCGTCGATGGCCTCGGCGCCCCGCACCGTGCCGTTGACCAGCGGGTAGCCCAGCGCGTCGGTGAACGGGCCGCCGGGGGACGGGGACGAGGCGACGCCGATGCCGGTGCCGTCGCCGGTGGAGAAGTACATGTAATATGCATATTCTTCATTTTCGGGGGGTGGGGGGGGGTTTGTATTCGAGTCGAGGGTGGAGTTGGATTGTGATTTGGAAGAGGGATGGCGGGGGTTCCTGCCGACCGACGGCGCCCAGGCAGCCCGATTCGTAGACCATGGGATCTCGGTGATGTTGAGCACGGAAGGGTGCTTGGTCCACGTGAGCAGGTCGGGCGAGCTGAAGGCGTCGAAGAACGTCTGGTCGGAGTAGGCCGCGCTGGAGGTCGGGTAGATCCAGTATTCCGAAGCGTAGAGGCGGGCTTCCGGGTCGGCGTACCAGCCGGGGATTATGGGGTTGCCTGTTTTCGGGCTGTCTTTGTTTGGGGGTTGGGGGTTTGAGATTGGGTTTAAACCCGAGTTGGGGTTAGAGGGTGGAGATGGGGATGGGGATGGGGATGGCGATGGAGACGGGGGCGCGAGGGGATTTTGGTTTGGGAGGTGGTTTGGGAGAGGGTTCGGGTTTGGGTG
This sequence comes from Aspergillus ellipticus CBS 707.79, assembly GCA_003184645.1. NCBI lineage: Eukaryota > Fungi > Ascomycota > Eurotiomycetes > Eurotiales > Aspergillaceae > Aspergillus > Aspergillus ellipticus. The sequence goes on from KZ826102.1 coordinate 1,169, forward strand.
CGAAGTTGCTAGCGGGAGGAGGACTGAGAGGGTGAGAGTGAGGGAGAGGGGTGGGGACTTCATTGTGAGGTCTGTGGTGGTGGTGGTGGTGTTGTTGTTGTTGTTGATGATCAGAAGTGGTAGCGCAGCGAAGGGGACGGGAGCGGGAGGGAGATGAGTTAAATGGGGGGATCTGCGGAATGCGGGTGAGAATGCGGGGACAGGGTCAGGAGACACCCTTGGTCGGTTGGACACATGGGACTAGTTATGTCGGGTGACGTTGGAATTGGAATAATCTTCTAATTGGAATATGTTCATATTGACTAGGATCACAGATTGAACAGTTAAAAAAAAAGAAAGGAAAGGAATAAACGAGGATCCAGCTAATAGTCCAGCGACTCCTCCAGCAGCCCCCGCAGCTCCGCCCGCTCGGCGTCCAGCTCGCCGCTCAGCGTCGGCGCCAACGCCAGCACGCGCTGCTGCGGGATCGTGCCCTCCACCAGCCCCTCGATATCGCCCGCCTTGAACCCCAGGTCCTTCAGCCCCCGTGGCTGCCCGCCCAGCTCCCCTAAAAACTTGGCCAGCGCCTCGCCCAGCACCTCGCCCGCGCTCTCCCGCTTCACGGTAGAAATATCCACCCCGAACGCCTCCGCCGCGGCCAGATGGCGGTCCGGGTTGGAGGCCGCCGTGAAGCGGAACACGGCCGGGGCGGTGACAGCCACGGACACACCGTGCGGGATAATCGGGTGGTCGACGTCATAGCCGGCGTGCTGGTAGCCCGGGTTCTGGCTCGAGATCGGGTAGCTCATCCCGTGGCAAAGGTGCACCCCCGCGTTGCCGAACCCGACCCCGGCGAGTGTGGCGGCCAGCAGCATCTGCGACTGCGCTTCGAAGTCGTCCGGGTCGCGCACCGCCCGGGGGAGGTATTTGACCGTGCTGCGCAGGGCCTGCAGCGAGAAGATGTCGGAGATGGGGTTCGCGCCCTGGTAGGCGGGCCGGTTGATGGGGTTGGTCGGACGGGGGGTCCGCTCGTTGTAGGGAATCGCCGTCCACGACTCTAGCGAGTGGCACAGCACGTCCAGTCCCGAGGCAGCGTGCACGGCCGACGGCATCGTGCGCGTGTTGATCGGGTCGCAGATACCGAGCGTGGGCTTCAGGTTGCGGTGCGCGATGCCCGTCTTGGCTTTCTTCGACACCAAGTCGAAGATGGCTGTCCCGGTGGTTTCTGACCCAGTACCTGCGGTGGTCGGCACGGCAACCAGAGGCTTCAGGGCGCGCTCGACCGGCAGGCCCTTGCCCAGCGGGGCGTTGACGAAGTCGAGGAAATCGGCCTCGGGGTAGACGGTGTAGAGGTTCATCAGCTTGGCCGTGTCAATGACCGAGCCACCACCTAGCCAGTTAGCTTTGTATGGAGCGAGGGAGACGTGTACTCACCCACGGCGAGGAAGGCATCGGGATTGTAGGGTTTGGCAAAGGCAATGGCCTCCTTGACGCTATTCCAGTCAGTATCCATATTTCCGGACAAGCGGTGAGACTCACGAGCTGTCTTTCGGCTCCACCCGGACCTTGTCGAACACCGTAAACTCGATGCCCTCGCGTGTGAGCCCCTCCACGGCCTGCTTCATGGCGTCCAGCTTCGACACGTTGCGGTCCGTGACAATGCACACCCGCTTGGCCTTCATGTTGGCAAAGTCCATGCCGACCTCCTTGGTGGCGCCGGGCCCGAAGCGGATGCTGGAGGCCGCCATCTCGAAGGCGTACTCCTTCTGGCGGGAGGCGTCGATCGGGGTGGCCATGCGGCGCACATGGTCGGCCAGGGTTGGGGTGCGGTGGTGGTGGTGATGGTGGTTGGGGTTGGCGTGGCAGGGACACGAGGGGGGGTGCGTGTATTGCACGGTGCGGAGAAGGCTGCGGGCGCGGGTGGCAGTCGTGGCGGGGACACGGATGTTGACCATATTGTGTGATATTGTGTGATATTATGTGCGTGTGGAATAGGAGAGGAGACTGTTCAAAGTGACATTGAGGGACATGGAAAGAAGAAGAATGAGTGATTGAGCGAATGCAGGAGTGAAAGCGGAGCGCAATGCGGGGATCGGGCAGAACCCCGACTGCTCGGCCGACTGCGTGGAGACGACATCATCCCCAATTTTCAGACTCCAACTGTAGGTACTGTAGTGGACTAGTCCCAGTAGCACTACGGAGAACAACTACTACTACGTAGTTGTCTGGTCAGTCCGTAGTGGAGTCATGATCCCCGATCTGCCGAGGTCCAGAATCCGGATCGCCGTATCGCCGTATCGCGACTTTCTCCATTGCCATTGCTAAGCCGCCGTCAGCCTGAGCTCAGGCCCCGATCCCCGCCAATGACGGCGGCGGCGGCATCGCGCTATCTGGTGATGGATTCGTCGCCATCTGAGCAATTCACCATCTCATCTCTATTCAGTGTCTCTCTCGATTCACGCCTGCATCTCACTCTACTCCCACCCACACTCAACCCTCACTGCAGCCAGCCTCAGCCCTACACCAACGCCCATCATCGCATGCTTCCTGCCTGCGGGGTTCGTGCCTGACAGACAGACAGCGGTCGCGTCAATCTCCTCGCAGCCATGACGCGCACCGGCTCCAACTCATTCCAGCAGCTGGAAAAGGTGCCTCCATCTTTCTATTATCACCACCATGAACTCCATGCCACTGATGAAAGAAGCTGACCCACCCAGCTCGGCGAAGGCACCTACGCCACGGTACCCCACCCGACCCAAACCAACCCCCTCCCCCCTCTAACAAAACGCGCAGGTCTTCAAAGGCCGCAACACGCAAACCGGCGAACTAGTCGCACTCAAAGAAATCGCGCTCGACACCGAAGAAGGAACCCCCTCCACCGCGATCCGCGAAATCAGCCTAATGAAAGAGCTGCACCACGAGAACATCCTGCGGCTGCACGACGTCATCCACGCGGAATCCAAACTCATGCTTGTATTCGAATACATGGACAAAGATCTGAAGCGGTACATGGATACCACAGGGGAACTGCCCCCCGCGACAATAAAATCCTTCGTTTACCAGCTCCTCCAGGGGGTGTCCTACTGCCACGATCACCGGATCTTGCACCGCGACTTAAAACCGCAGAATCTGCTGGTCAATGCCCAGGGGCAGTTAAAATTGGGTGACTTTGGATTAGCGCGCGCGATAGGCATACCGGTAAACACGTTCTCGAACGAAGTCGTCACGCTGTGGTACCGCGCGCCTGACGTGCTGCTGGGCAGTCGCACGTACAGCACCAGCATTGATATGTGGAGTATTGGGTGCATCGCGGCGGAGATGTGGCGTGGGAGGTCATTGTTTCCGGGATCGAATAATGAGGACCAGTTGAGGAAGATTTTTAAGGGCATGGGCACGCCATGTGAGCGGTCGTGGCCGGGCGTGAGTAAGTTGCCGGAGTTTAGGGAGGATTTTCCGGTGTATGTGAAGCAGGAGTTGCGCGGGTTGGTGCCAAGGTCGGATCCCGTGGGGTTGGACTTGGTGGGCAGGTTGTTGAAGGTTATGCCTGAGAGGAGGTGTACCGCGCAGGAGGCGCTGGCGCATTCGTGGTTTCGGGTGGGGGAGGTGTAGAGATTGCAGGGAGAGGGGAAAGGGGGACAGGGTGTATGGCTATAGTTAGATATGGTGTTAGGACTGAGTAGCTTACGTCTGTCGATGGTAAATGCTATCAGACTTCAAGTATTATATCGCACCTAAGGTGCTTGCGTGCGTTGACACCTTCTTAGTGTAGTGATATTTTGACAGAGAGGTCGTTAACATGGTAAATCGATCTGGATAGACTAGCTCCCAGACATCACACTCGTCAAAACCCGCATATATCGATGCCAAATTACCACGATCAAAAGCGTCCTCGATGATAGATCCTACACCTGAAAAGCATGCCATTCCTGCCACCCACAAGCAGTCCACACCCTCCATACAAACCAAAACCTATCTATATACACCCCTCCCCTCCCCCAGAACCCAAACACTACAACCACCCCCCCAACCCCACAGAAAGCCCCCCCAAAACCACCCCCCAGACCCTCCTCATATCCCCAGTTACCCACTCAAATCCCCGACCAAGGAAATAATCTAAGCCTTACTAACCTCCACACAAACACTATGTCTAGTCAAAATACTATGCTGCGTCTGCGTGTGCGTATGCGTCTGCGAGCGATACGCCTCAGCCTCGGCGACATCCACGAGGGTGCCCTCGGTCGACCAGCCGCCGGAGAGCGGCGACCCCAGCGGGCGTTTTGAGTCGGGTGAAGGCACGGCCCAGAAGCGGATGTTGAAGAGCGGGCGCAGGTGCGACAGACAGGCCGCGGTTATGCCGACTGCCGCTTCGATGCAGGTCCATACTGCGACGGGGACTTGGTTGTCTGTTTTTTTTTTTTTTTTTGTTAGTATGGGGGTGGGGGTTATGAAAGGAAATGGGGATTGGGGCAAAGGGGAATGGGAATTGGTGTTTGGGAATGGGGAATGGGGGGAGAAGTACAAGTAATATCCGGCCCAGCATGCATCAAATCAATCATGGCGACCAGGCGAATGACATCGAACGCCAACGTCCTATCGACCAACCATTATCAGCAACCCATATTTCAAGAAATAGGAAAGGCAGAGAAAGAAGAGGGAAAAAAAGACTCACAATCCCCCCACCGCAAAAACACCCGTCAACAACCCCCTCTGCGCGCGCGAAATCGGCAACGACCAGACACTCGGCAACGGCATGACCAGCAACACCAGATCGGTAAGAATGTTGGGAATCTGCTGGCCATAATAAAAGCTCACGGTGTCCATGCACGTGCCGGGCACTGTGCGATCCCAGAATCTGTTGACGGGGAGGCAGTTGAAGACGCCTGCCAGGCTGACGGCCAGCGCCCAGAGGATGACGATGGCGGAGAGGATGTTTGCGGTGATGAGCATGGGCCGGGCAGTAAAGAGGCGCTTGTACATGGCGAGGATGGAGAGTTTGGTGAATGCGATGCAGCCGGTGTAGACTATGCTGTTGGACCAGCCGATCTGTGGTTTGGTTCTGGTTAGTGGTGATTGTGGTTGTGGTGGTGCGGATGGTTGGGTGTAGGGGTAGGGATTAGGGTTTGTTTTGGGGGGGGATCGCACCTTGAAGTAGACCGTGAGGTTGGATTTGGGGATCATGGTGATGTGTGAGCCGAGGCCGTTGAAGAGGACTGGGTTGTTAGATTGATTTCTTAGAGATGGGTGGGGGACGTACCGATGACTACGCCGATGGAGCAGCCATATTTGAAGAGCTACTTCATTAGCCACTGTCTAGCATGTATAGAAGCAGGGATAGATGACGGATGACGGATGAAAGATGGAGTCACACCAGCGCAATCAGAATCAGATAATCATCCAGATGCAGCCTCGAGCCCGTCACCCTGCGCGCCAGCAGGCGCAGTCCCACCGCGACGGTCGACAAAATAAAGGCAAAGTAGAGGGCAATGATAACCGAGCGACGCAGATGTTGATTGGGATGGTCGAAATCCCCCTCGGTGGCCGTCGTAGCAGACATGACGGCAGCAGACGCAACACTGCAGTATCTGGCGCAGTATTTGGAATGCGGTGCCGACGCGGCGCCTCAAATACCTGTGTCTGGCTATTTTTGGCCGTGAAAGGCTGGGCCGATCTGCACGATTATCGAGATGAGCCGAGATGAAGCCTATACATCACATTGCCCCCAAGTAAGACAGCTTGCGCCGTTAGCCTGAGGCAGCGCCGATTCATTCCCGAATCGTCCGGTCGAGGCAACTGTTTAGTGGCAGGGTTGACATCTATCGACGCCGTTGAATCCTGTGGCCGATAGATCGCGAGTCTAACGAACAGCCCTGTCTGTGCGCAACAGACCTTGCTTCACTCACGCCCAACAGAGCAATTGTCTGGGTTATCGCATCTCGCGTGGTTAAGCGAGATGATAAGGTTCGCAGACGGCAATCGGATCTATCAACTCCTGCGCGGATGCATCATGCCGAACCCAGTTGGTGGGTTTAGTGTCCTGGTTTTTGGTCCCCCTAGTCTCATCTGGACTGTCTGACAGTTTCTGCAAATGATTTCATGTGCGACATTCATAACGGGATGTGGTTCCGCTGTCGGGGAATTCCCGTCTGGCAGTGCTGTCAAGGGGGCCCCTTTCCGCGCCTCATGAGGGGGCTGGAATATATCTCCGGCGTCTGCAGTCAGTCATCGTGGTTCAGGCTGGGTTGGTTACTCGCACTTCCCTGCTGGATGATTCGGTCGGGCCCCCTTTTTAGTACGATGAATTCGCGCTACTGCACTGTGAGCGACCAAAAATTGGCCTGAAGAATTGACCCTTTTTCTGGCCGTCAAATCCCTGTTCATGTTAGTTCGAACTGAAATATATGGGGATGCAGGCATCATACCTTGCCGCCCCTGCTTCTGCGAGGGTGCTGAGTCTCGGATCCCGAGTGTCTTGACGGTTGTAAACTAAGAATCTGAACAGAAAAATATCTTGGTGATGTCTGATTCTCCTTGAACCACTCCAACAAGGTCTCTAACCCTTCGAGCCAGACATCCCCGAGCCAATCTTGAACACCCCCCCATCATCATCACCAAAACAAATCAATTCAAACACCACCACCAGCACCGCTCTTTTCTGCGTACACTTCTCCATGTACAACTCAATCAAACCCCTCCACCACACCACTACATCCATTTATTACCCATGGTGCGGCTGTGATGTCGAGGGATATGGTGGATGAATGAGGATAGGGATGAAGAGGGGGATATTGATGCGGGGGTGTGGACATGGTGATGATGGTGATGGTTCACTAGTCTGCGGGACGTGCAGGGGGGTACTTGCGCGGCTTGGCGCTGATGTTAGGGGATTAACTCCAGACAGAAGGGATGATGTCTCGGAATTATAGGTCGTGTGGGAAAGCAGTTGCCGCGATCAAGGGTGAAAGGGAGGTGGTTGGGATGAATATTTATGCTGCTGAGGCCAAGACGGGGCAGTATTCGATATTATCCCAGCGAGAGGACTGTATATAAGCTAAAGTTATGAAAAGGTGAGAAGCATTAGAATAGTAGCAGCGAGACATAAGATTAGGAGACAGAAAGACTAGGTCCTGGCCTGCAGAGTCCCAGCCCAAGGCGTTGCGAAGCACCTTACTAAGCCCCTCGGTCAAGCACCTCGTAGAGCATCTTACCACCTCACCAAGCACCTGATCGAATACCTCATCAAGCACCTCGTCAAGCACCTTGTAGAGCCCCTCACTATCTTGTCAAGTACCTGCTCAAGCACCTCGTCAAAGACGGAGAGAGAATGGCAGAATAATAAACACGTGACTACAAAAAAAAACAAAGAACCAATAAGAAACCCGGATCTCTGTCGAACTTATGAACCAATCAGAGCCCAGGGATTGAACCAATCAGAACCCAGAGATGGCAGGACTTCCGCAGGCAGGACCTACCTTAGAACTGCTTCGCGCTAAAGCGCTTCGCAAATAAGAAACTGCAACCATTTATAAGAAACACCTCAATATCTTCACTCCAATGCTAGAAATATAGCACTATTGAACTGTTAGTGGCTCATACTCTAAAAATGGTATATCAGAAGTACAAGCATCAGAGGCAACCCGAACCTGCTAGTTGCTGAGATGCCATTTCATTTAATTATCCACGAACAGTATTCATTGCTCTGAAAGCCAAGAATACCAATAACAGCCATCATAAAACGAAATAGGTATTTGCAAAAACGTCCAGCATGGCTTTGTTATGTCAAAAATATCATTCCTCACGGATAAGGTCCTTCCAAGTTGGGAGGGGCGAGGGGCTACTTTTAGTCAGCCTACAGTCTACGGAGAAACACTTCCCCGCGGGCCAGTGAAACACCTCCCCCTCCACCTCCTCCTCCACCCCCTTGATCATTCAGCTCCTTAACATCGTCTGACATCCCTCCACCCTCCGCAGACCACCATGGAAGCAGCGACCCAAGATTCCGCACACCGGAAAGCTGATCCTCGTATTTAAAGTAGTGGTACATAGTGGCCCGAGGGGGTTAGTAACACCCGTTGTGGTGAGGTTGCACAGCAGTAATAGATGATTATAAATAATTTTATATAATTACTAACTAATTATAATTATTATATAATTTATAGTGATTATATAATGTTGGGAATATGAGGCAGAAAATGTCTGATATTCATTGATATTGGTTGCTAGCTAAACGACTATCTCAATATGGAGTTTAACACCTCGGTGGCCAACGTGACCACAACATCATGTGACGCTCGTCTATCAGCTAATCAGCTGTTCTAATACAGCCCTCTAGGCAAGCAGGGGTTTAAAATAAATAATTATAAAACTAAATTATTTTTCTAATCAGATAAAAAAGTATAATATTATATAATATAGGATAGAGATATAGTATTATTACTGAATATAGCTTTTAATTCTATAGTTATAGAATATATTATTATTTCTAGTAGAGTTCTGAACAAGCTGAATATTTTAGATTTTAATAATTTAATAAATCTATCTACAGGATTAATATTATTAGAAATATAAAATATTTTAATAATATTTTTCTTAATAAGATTTATAATAAATAGATAATAATTATTAAACCAGTATATAAATCTAGTAAAAATATTATAATTCAGAATCTTCAGGAAATTAGTTATATTACTAAATATAAGAATCTTATTATTTTTAAATATTATAAAATTAAATACTTCTACTAATTTTTTAATATATAGAATCTTTTTAACAGCAGTATTATATATACAGTATTCAGTAACAGTTAAAAATAATATTATAATAAATTATTTTTTTAATAATTATAATATAAAATCTTTAGTATAGAATATAATATATTTTTCTATTAATTTATTATTTTTATAATTAGTATAAGCTGTATTAATATAGATTTTAATACCTTTAGAGTAGTCTGAGGCAAGTATAATACCAAGCTTTTTTATATCTTATATATAGTAAAATACTGATTTTAATATTTTAAAATTAATAATTATAAATAAATTTATATATTTTTATAAGCGGAAAATTAATTACTGTATATTAGATTATATTTTTAATACCAGCTAATTTAGGCGGTCTGTAAGACTCTAATATTTAGTAGTATTAACTCTTTCAGATATTATTTTAGAACAGTCTGTCTTCTGATATAATAGTATTATTAAAAAGATAAAATTTATATAATTCTTTATATCTATAATAATTAGGGATTTCTCTGTATAAGTAGGTTAGTGTGATAGGATCTACTTGTCAGGGTAGAAAGCCTGTCGACTAGGTAAGGAATCAACCACTAAACGCAATGGATTCGTCTAATAATGACAAAGGTAGCCTATATCCATAAAATAAACTGATCCTTGAGGGATCAGTAGTCTCCTGTAAAGGAATCAGTACTTTTTAGATATTAAAAGAATATAGAACTGTTATTAATAATCTTATAATTTTTATTACTACTATAATATATTATTCTAAGAGCTGTTACTATAATAGCTAGACTATTTTATTATAAATAGCACCCTTCTTTACTGGAACGAGCCACCTGGCTTAAATATTAGGAATAATCTTATATATTTCTGATTCAGAATAGTAAAGATCTGATAATAAAAAACAGAAGATTTACAGAATATATAATATAGACAGGATTATATATTATATCTGTATAGATTTACCAGTATTTAGATATATTTATACTAGTAGAGCTTTAGAAAGAAAAAATAAATAGAAAATTTTTTATATATTCTTTTTTTTTTTTTTTTTTTTTTTTTTTTTTTTTTTTTTAAAATTTTTTTTTTTTTTTTTTTTTTTTTTTTTTTCTTATCCTCTTTTTTACTATACAGATATTATTTTCTTTCTTTTTTATTATTATTTTATTTATTATTTACTTTTATTATATTAGTTATTTACTGTTCTTATTATCTTTTATTTTTTCTTAGTAATTAAGTATCTAATTATATCTGTTATATTCCTGAATTATTAGTAAGTTATATAAGATTTATTATTCTTATTTCTTATACTAGGCAGAGAATTAGATCAGCGTTGTTGCCGCTGGATAAATACAGCTAAGAAGATGCGAGTACCGGGATTTATATATAAAACAGTGATTAAACTGCGCTGGCTATAATATATATATTATCTTTATATTTCTGTAAAGTATTTTAAATCTGAAAATATAAAAATATTTAAGATTAATTATATTTTTAATAAAGAGAAATCTATCCTGTATTAACAGTATTACAGCTACTAAGACAGTTATAAAATAGTAAAGATTTATAAATCTTTTTAATATATTTTAATTAATATATTTAAACGCCTGCTGGTATACTCAGAAATATTACTAAACTAGTTAAGTTTCTAGAATAATACTATATATACTTCTTTTCTACAGAGGATAAAAATAAGATAGTTATTAACTTTAATAAGAAAGTTTTTTATACTGTTAATAAATATATAGTATATTTTATTAAGATTTTTATTTAAATAATAGTTATTTATTACTGATATTATAGTCTCTTAGTAGTACAGAAGTCAGTATATAAGAAAAACCTGATTAGAGATTATTATACTGATATTTTATTAGTATTATACTGTAAACTATAAAATATATCTAGCCCGGTATTATAAGATTATAGGAGTAGATATTAAGAAACTATATTTTATATCTAATAATACCAGCTTTATCTTATAGACTTCAGTAAAATAATTATTTAAAACTAGTATTTCAGCTGCAGTTAGCCTGTAATTCAGTAGTAATTAGCTGGATAATATTCTTATTTAGATATTTAAAAAATTTCTAGTAGCTTTAGAGGATCTGTAAAAATAGCTTATATCTGATTTATAGCTGAATTAGTACTGAATAGCAGTAGATTATAATTATTAATATATATAAACGCAACCTGTTATCTTATAACAGTATTTAAAATATATTTATTAATATATTAATAAAATATTATCTAACTAGTTTATTATTAATAACTGGATATATTTCTGTAGACTATCTAGTAGTATTTTACTAGATTTTCTTTAGCTGTTATAACTTCTGATATATTCTCTGATAATCTTTAATATTTTTTTATATATTTATTATATTTTTACTAGAGATTTATTAATTATATTTACTTAACTATTCTTTCTATTTAATTAGATAGTAGTCTTAGCTGTTATAATATTAGTAGTTTTTAACTTTCTTAATTTTCTATTTATCTTTATTATCTAGCTCCGGTATCAGGAGTAGTTTTTTATAATCTCTTCTAGTATTCTACAGTTCTAATAAGAAAATATAGAATATATTATAAATTTATTTATATTTTTTAAATAGATATAAGTAATATATCTAGAATCTGATATATTTAAAAATCTGAAAGAGTTTTATAAATTTTAAAGCTAACTTTCTTAATTCTTTAAGCTGTAAGTTCTAGATTAATAGTTTTATTAAATCTTTTTTTTTAAAGAAAAATAGCTTTCTATATTTATTATAATATTTTTTTTATTTTTTTATAGTTATTTATTATATTTTTTATAGCTATTTTCTTATTTTTCTAAGCTTCTTAATCCTATTCTATACAGCTGGAACCTCTTGCTATTAAGAATTATTCTTAATTCTAAAATAAAAATCTAGTAAATAGCTATATAAGATATTATAAAATAATAGATCTGTAGTTATATTATTTATATTATTATAAGTAAATTAAGTAATTAGTAATATTACTGGCTAGTTAGTATTAAATTAGCTGGAGTAGTACTAAAGATAATACTTAAGAATTTAGTTTATCTATTCTATTTAGCTATCAGTTTAAGGATAGAATATTATTAAAAGCTTTAAGATTATATAGATATTATAAACTAAATTTAACTAGAATTTATTTATAAAGATTAATCTTTAATTAGATATAATATTTATTAAGAATCTGAAAATAAGTTTAATCTGTTTATAGAATAGTTTAGTAAGATCTGGAATAGTTATTATAGATAAAATAGTAAAAAAAAAACAGTATTTTAAAAATTAATTAATAATAATAAAAATAATATTAATAGTTTTTTTATATTAAATAACCGGAAGTAGTCCTATAATAAAATCTATTACTAATTCAGTAAATAAACAGAATAGAATTAGTAGTAATTTAAGACTACTATATAGTTAATACTTTAAAGCAGTATTATCTTAATATATTAAGTAAGTTTAGATATATTCAGCTATATTATAATATAATCTATTTTAATAGAATTTTCTTTATAAAAGTACTTCTATTTATATTTTTCTGAAGTATCCTGCTAACAGATTATTATAATATAAATAAATAAATATTTAGTATAATATCTCAGAGAATAGAATATAATAATAATTTTTAAAATATAAATAATCTATAGTTTTAATTATTTAGTATTTATAGTCTAGTTATTTTTACTAAATAGCAGCTTTTTACTGTTATATCTCTAGATTTTTATTCTGTAAATATAAGATTATCTCTTAGAGCTTGGAATTATATATATCCGAGTATAGAATTTTTACAGTATATACCTGTAATACTATAAATTAGAAAATAAATCTTTTTTAAAATAAGTTCTTCTAAGTAGCCTAGTCAGCTGTCTCTATACCGGTTTAACTATTAGGATTCTTTAAACTTAATATAATGCAGGTATCAAACCCAGGGTAATCCTGTATATCTTAAGATTTAAACTAGGATTTCTCTTTAACTAAGTTTTTTATTAACAGGAATAATATATCTATAAATTACTTTTAAATCAGGGTTAATAATTTTTTTTAAAAAGCAGGCTTTATCTAGAATCCAGAAGATATTCTAGAGAGTTTATCTATTAGATTTAATTTTTCTATTTTATATTTAATAATAAAATTATAAAAGATTAGATTTATAAGTTATTAAATTTACCTTCTATTAATCTTGATTTAATATATAAAAAATTATAAATTTAAATAATTAGATAAGATTTTAATTATCTGGAGAGTATTTTTAAAATACTATTACTACTATTTAAAAAAATAAATAATAATAAATAGTTCTTAATCTAGAGTACTATAATTTAGTTCAGTACCGGAGAATTTATAAGACTAGAAAATAATTAGATAAAATATATTTTTATTATCAGATTAGAATAAGATACTACTTATTTTTTTCTTTAATATATTAGTTTCTAAATATCAGAGTTTTATAGACTTAAAGTATATTAGTAAAAGTATATACTGAAAGATAGTAATTAAACAGTAAAAAATAAGCTGTTTATATAGATTTAGATAGATTTTCTCAGATTTTTAACTATTAACTGCTCTATAAAGTAGAGAGATAAAAAATAAGATAATTTATAAATAATTTTAAATAAATTAATAATAGAAGTTACAGAATCCTAAAAAAATCTAGATATTATAGTAATTTTCAGAAATCAGTTATAAAATAATATTATTTATCTGTTAAAAATCTATAGATACTCTATCAGTATTAATAATATATTTTAAAAATTTAACTTAAAATTAATAAAATAAATACTTAGATAGTTTTATATAAAGTTAAGCTTCTCAGAGTCTTTCTAGTACTTAATAAATATATCTTATATAAGATTCTTTATCTGGTAAGAAAATAAGAATATTATTAAGATATACTATATAAAAATTATTAAAAAGTTTATAAAGTACTGTATATATATAGTTTTAGAATATTATAAAAATATTAGTTAGTCTAAATAGTATAATAATATATTTAAAATAGCTGTATCAGATATAAAATACTATTTTTTATTTATTATTTTTCTTAATACAGATTTAATAGTAAATATTCTTAATATTAATTTTTAAAAAATATTTACTGTTTAAAACTCTATTAAAAATCTCTGAAATAAAAAATAAAGAATAGTAATTCTTAATAAAAACTTTATTAAAATTCTTATAGTCTATATAAAGATATAAACTACTATTTTTTTTAAATATAAAGAAGATAGAAACCCCTGCAGGACTTTTTAAAGATTAAATTCAGTCTAGTTTTAAATTTTTTTTAATATATTCTTATAGAATCTTAAGTTCAGCTTTTAATAGAGAATATATAAAACTGTAAGAGAATATTTTATTAGATTTAATATTAATAATATAGTCTGCAGGACTATAAGAAGAAAGTTATTAAAAAAAATTTATAAAAAATATATCTTAGAATTTCTAAAATTTAATTAGAATTATCTCTAGATTTAGAAATAAATCAGAAGATTTTTCTTCCGGTAGTTAAATATCTTCAGGAAGCTTAATAATAGTATATACTCTTATTAAATTCCAGATTACTTTATTAAATTAGATAGTAGAAAGAAGGGAAATAGATAATATACTAAACTACTATTATTAATTCTATATTAATAGATTAATATAGAGGTTTTAAAGTATAGTTATTAATAATAAGATCAGACTATCTTCTAGATAAGGATCTTAATCAATCTTTATATAATATTATTTAAATATACAGATACTTCTCTGTAAATTAGTAGTATTAATAGGGACTTTCTATATACTATAGATAGAAGTAATAATTTAGTTAATAGTTTTAATTCTGAGTACAGTAACTGGGATATATTAGAGATTATAAATCTTAGTAAATTAATAGTTAATAATATCTACTTCAGTATAACTGTCCAGGTCTGTAAAGATTTTAAGACTGTTTTAAATATAAATAGAAATATAAAAATAATAGATAATCCCTATTATAAATAAAAAAATTAAAATTATAAGATTTATTCTAATTTTTTTATTTTTTTTTTAAAATCTAATAAATATTAATAGATTTTAATAAATTAAATTTTTCTGCTTTCAGTAGGATATTAATTTATAAAATATTAGATATTATTATATATAAAATATTATAATTAATTATTATTTTTTCCGATAGGGTTTTTTTTACAGTTTAATATATCTTCTTTAATTAATCTGTTAGAATAGTCTTAGAGATACTTATATAGTTTATAGCTGCTGAATCAGTTATTATTTTACTTATATTTCTATTTATTACTTTATAATTTATAGTAATAGATAGTAATAACTACTATTTTATCCTGTTCTTCTGATAAGTAAGAAATATATTCTTAAATATAGTAATTAAGATTAGATAGTAGCTTAGTAAAGTATAATAAAGCTCTTTCTTTCTCTATCTAATAAAGAAAGTATTACTTTAAAATATTAAGATAAATATAAAACTTTCTCAGATCTTAACTGTATTATTAGTAAGTTTATTTAAATTAAATTATAGTATCTGATTAAAAGATAGCAGTATTCCGGATCAGAATAAGAATCTAATTCTTAAATTAAGATTATAATTTCTTAAGAGATTATCTTACTGCCGGGCTCTTATTATTAATAAAATAATACTATCTCTGTCTGTATATAAGATCTATATAACTAATAGTAGTAAAAATCTTATATTTTTTTAATAAATATTTTTTAAAAGCTTTCTAAAATATATATTCTAAATTAATAATCTATTCTTAATATTTTTAGAGATTAAAATTTAAGATAAAATAAAAAATATTTTTAAACTTAATCTCTCTCTTATCTTTTTCTAATTCGGAAGAGGATTAGTAATATATAGAGAAGATCTTACCCGGGAAACTATTTCTCTGGAGATAGGCTATTCTTCTTTATAAATTAGTAGCTTATTTTAATTAATAAATATAATTTTCTAATTATTAGATTTCCTCAGTAGTAGGAACAGTATTTAATAATAATTCTAGATTAATATAATTACTAGATATCTCTTTTTCTGTACTGTCTTTAAGGGGTAGTATCTTTTTTAGATAATTAAAAAAAAAAAGAATCAGAATATAATAGAATCTACTTATTAGAATAAAAAGTCTGTTGACTAGATAAGAAATCAACTATTAAATATAATAGATTTATCTAATAATAATAAAGATAGTCTATATCTATAAAATAGACTGATCTTTAAAGGATCAGTAGTCTCCTGCAAAGGAATCAGTACCTTTTAGATATTAAGAAAGTATAGAACTGCTATTAATAACCTCACGACTTTTATTACCACCATAATACGTTATCCTGAGGGCTGTTACCATAATAGCTAGGCTATTCTATCACAGTTAGGATAATAATATTAAATCTTTATTATAGTTATATTAGATATTACAGCTAAAAAAGATCTTTAGTTTACTAAGTTTTTTTAATCTAAATATCTGATTTAGATAGTATTTAATATTATTAAAACTTATTTATCTTAGACCTGTAATTATTAAATTATTAATATAAATAATAAAATAAATATTATTTTTTTAATAAATATAGGGGTCCTCTAGTAAGATAATAAATCTGACTTCTTATAATTTATTATTAAATATATAATACTATAAGAATACAGCTTAGTAGAGATTATATAATATTTATTTTAATTTATAGATTTAATTATCTGATTTTTTATAATATCTAGTTAGTTACTTTATAAAAACCTGTTAATTCTTTATCTGGATATATAAATATATAGAAATTATATTATATTATTTTTATATAAGATTCTTAATTACTATAATAGTAAGAAATATCTTAATAATAATCTTACTAGTAACAGAAATATAGGATTAATTATAATCTTTTCCGGATACTTAATAATTATTATATATAATCCAGTAAATACAGAATTAAGTAATAAAACTCTCTATATTAATCTTTAAATTAAATATTTACTTATCTGGGATTATATAAGTATCTAGAAGTTTTTTAATAATATTATAGATTTCTATAGCTTTAATCTTATTAATCTAATTATTTATTACTTACTTTTAGTATAATATTAAAAAGGACTTTATAACTTCAGTATATATTATTAAAATAATAATTTTATAATACTTTAATCTTAGAATTATAGTATCTTAACCGACTGATATAAGTTATTTATAGCCCAGTCAGATAGATGACTTATTTTTAATAATTTTTTAGAAATATTTTATTATCTGTATATCTTCCGGAGTAGAAATATCAGTAATTCAGTAATCTTATATAATAAATTTAACTAATTTAGTTTTATATTCAGCAGGGTTCTTAATAAAGTATACAGACTTATAATTAGATAATTTTATAGAAATTAAAATTATCTATACTCTACTAGTAATAATATTAATATTTTAAATAATATTAATATTAATATCAGCAGCTGAATTATCTGAAATATTTTAATAAAAAAATATATTATTTAATTAAATAGATTCTCTAGATTCTAGCAGTAGTCTGTTAAGAATTAGTCTATTAAAAATTATTTTATTAAAATTCTTATAATTATTTTTATATATTCTATTTTTATAAAATAAGATATTTTTAGAATATTTAATTTTATTAGATTCCAGTATCTAAATATAGTAGATATAGCTGTTCTCTCTATTAAATCTAATAAGATAGTCTACTACTGTATAAGATTCTATTTTCTTAGATATTATATAGTCCTCAGTAGATATATAGATATATAAACAGTAATTAAATATATATAAAAAGTCTAGTAAAATTTCCAGATTTAGAAGATTATAAAAGATTCTATATTAGTATATTAAAATATATTTAATATTATTTCTGGAGAAAATAAGATAATTTATTATTTATACAGCTAATTAAATAGTATATAATTAAAAATATCCGGATAAACTAGAATTAAATATTATAATTCTATTTATTTAGTTAATTAAATTATTATATTATTCTGAAAAACTATTTATTTTAGATATATATAATAGAAAGATAATAATATAAATCTTATATTTTTTATAAATAATCCAGTCAGTAAATTAGTTAAACTCTTTTTTTTTATTAAAATATTATACTGCTATATAGTAGTTAATAGTATTCTTATATTCTATATTTATTTAAATAAGCTTTTTAGAAGTATTATTCTTTTATTTTAGTAATATAATATAAATAAAATATATAATATTATTAATTATAATTAGAAAATAATTATATTCTCTATAATTAATAAGAATTATCTTTTATATATCTGTATACTAAAGTTCTGTAGAATTATTAGTCTGTAGGATTAGATTATAGGATATTAACTGCTTTACTTTATTTAACTAATATATTTTATAATATATATTATTTTAGTTTTTAATTTTAATCTGATAGGATCAAGCAGTTAAATTAATCTGTTAGAATTCTATATAGTTATATTAACAGTATAGTAGTAGAGGATTAACTGCTACTATACTAATTCCGGGATTTATAATCCTAATAAAAAATATCTTTTTTAAAACTTATATATAGTCTATAATCTTATTATTTTTTATTAGATATAAAATATAATTTTTATTAATTTTATAGATATTAAAATCTTTTTAAAAATAATCAGCAGATATCAGATTATAAAATAAATTAGATTAATAATATATTTTAATATTTAATTATATAAAATTATTATTTAATTCTAAGAAAACAGTTATATAGTTTACAGTCTTTATTTTAGTAAGTATTTTTTATAATATACTATATATATAGTATTTCTATAGCTTTAACTTATAAAAATTAGTAAATAAGATACAGTCTGGAATAAGATACTAGAAACTGCCTGTATTATAAATCTAATATAACAGTATATAAAATAGTTTTTTAATTATTATACTACTAAAATTAATTATATAATTATTATTATCTATATCTAAATTAGTATCTAGTACTATATAAGATTTAGCAGGTAACTTAATTTATTTCTATATAGTTAAAGTAGTCTTTACAGATATCCCGGATTTTATTAATTTTAACTTCTTTTTTAGTTTATAGAACTAGATATTATAAATCTAAAAAGATCAACTATCAGAGTAGAGATTAGAAATAAAATACTAATATTTATAATAATAGTATTTTATAAACTTATAGTATATATAGTAATTATTAGTAATAAAAAACTTCTAATTCAGTATCTTTTTTAAATATTTTTTTATACTGATATTCTTTTTCAGAAAGATTATTTTCTTCTAATTCTTATTTTTTTTAATTAAATCAGTATTAGATAATTTTAATTTTATAATAAATACTGTAGAATTAGTTTAATTAAGTTTATTTTTTTTATAGTATTTCTACAATAATTAAAGAATTCTGATTTCTTTAAGATTTTTATAATATTATTCAGTAGCTGGAGTTCTACAGTGGCTATTTAGATTAATAAATTAGATTTAATTTATTTTAACAGTAATAGTAATCTGTAATATAATATTAAAAGATAGTTTAACTGCTTTACTAGTATATAGACTTACTTAAAGTTATTTATATATTAGAATATAGTAGAGAAGTCTAATCTCTTCTTCTAAATTAGATTATTAAATACTATTTAGCAGAAGATATAGCTGTAACTGAAAACTAGATAATAAATTATTATAAAAATATTATTTATATAATCTTTAAAATTATTTAATACTATAAACCTCTCTAAGATATTTTTTAATAATTAGTTGACTAGCTATATTTAAATATTAATTAAAATAGTATACTAAATAGTATAATTTTTATAAATTAATATTAGTCTGGTAAGATTCTTTTTAATAAAATCCTATAATCTGATATTTTTTAATACTTATCTAATTCTAAAGTCTTATATTTTATAATCTTTATATTTCTTAAGTAATTCTGATATTCTGTTAAGATTTTTAGATAGTTTTTTTAGTATTCTATCTATCTGAGTAGTTAGTAGTATAATTATAGAGTTATCTTTACTAATATATAAGAATAATACAGATCTGTCTCTTACAGTTATTATAAAACTGATATAAATCTAATTATTTACTAGTAGAATACTATTATAAATATCTGATTAGTTTTAAGAAAAATAGAAGTCTGTATAATTAGTTAAATTAGGAATCCTCCGAGGTGATCTGTAGAGACAGATATATACTATATATATTTTAGTATTTTAGAGATTACTATATAGTAGGAGCCTTCTATATAGTTATAATAATATAATAATTTATTAAATAGCTTTAAAAAATACTAGAAAATAAAGATAACAGTATCTTACAGTAAGTTACCGGACTTATAATCTGTTAGGAATATAAGACAGAAAATATCTGATATTTATTAATATTAGTTGCTAGCTAAACAACTATCTCAACATAGAGTTTAACACCTCGGTGGCCAACGTGACCACAACATCACGTGACGCTCGCCTATCAGCCAATCAGCTGTTCCAACATATAATAATATAATTATTCTAATTATTAAAAACTTATATTATAATTATTTATAAATTATTTTAAATCTCTTAAGATATAGTATTAATATACTTTATTATTAAATAATATTAATTTTTATTTATAATTTAGAATTATTTTACTTTAGTTTCAGTTTTTTATTATTATTATTATTACTTACTAGTAGTAATATTAATATACTAAAAATTATATATTTTTTAATATATTATTTATATTTATTTTAATATTCATTTTATTTTTTTATTATATTATAAAAATTTTTACTAATATTCTTTTTTATTTATATTATTTTTTTTTATTTATATTTTATATTTTTTATTATTTTTGTTTTTTTTTATATTTTTTTTATTCTATATCTTCTTATTAGAGTGGATTAACCGTCAGGTAGAACGGTTAACCGCGGTTAACCGTTATATCTGCACTAGTTCTAAAAGGGCTAGTTATAGCAGAAATTAGGCAGAAATAGGCAGAAATTAGGCCAAACTCAGGCAGCAGTATTTTGCCTTATTTTACCGTCTTCCAAAATAGGCTTAGTTGCCGGGAAATTGGACCCGCCGGTTAACCGCAGGTTAAGCCGGTCAGGAATATATATAGTATTTTTATACCTGACCATAACCTGCGGTCAGGTATAAAAATCTTAATTAACCTGACCTGACCTGGCCGTTAGCCACTCTAAGTATTAGATTAATATAATAATATTATAAAACTTAATAGTTTATATTTTTTGAATAAATAAAATATTTATTTTTTTATATTTTAGTTTTACTGATATATAATATAATAATTTTCTAGATTAAGCTGGATAATTAACTAAGTTTTCCAGATCTTATCTAGAATTTATAAAATATTATATTTTATAAAATAAATATATTAAAAATTCTAGTTTTTTAATTATATATAAAGCTGTTAATTTTTCTAATATTATAATGTATTATAAAAAATAAGTTGTAAAAATACTGCTAGAAATATATAAAAATAAATATTTTTTAATAATTTTAAATTGTTATAGTAATATATATATATATTATTAATATAATATATTATAATCTAATTTTTCTAATTTATAAGATTTTTATAATAAAATCTATATTTAGATTAATTTTATTATAATATATTTTATTCATAGTATTATATATTTTTTTTAAAAATGTTTTTTTTTATTTTGTTTATTAATTTTCTATAACTAATAAATATCCATAATTTTTTTTATTATATTATATTTATAGAATATTAATTTTATATAAAATTGATTTAAAATATTATTTTTTTTAATAATCATTATAAATAAATTATTATTTCTAGTTATAAATTATATAATCATATTAAAACTATCAATCTGAATTATAAATTAAACTATATTATAACTAGTTTTTAATTCTATAAGATTAGAGCTAATAAATATAAATTTTATTAATTAGTAATAGTTTAAGATTAGATATTTATATCTAACCAGATTAAATAATAATTACTTACTATAAATTAGATTTAATAGTAGAAAACTATAATAATAAAACTATTATAATTATAATAAAACTATATAATAATAGTATTAAATACTCTTTCGGGTCAGTTAAAAACTATAAATAATGGTTTACTGTCTTCTCTAACACTATAGTACCAGTTATAAAAGCCTAACCGCCAACCCCCCTGGGCCACTATGTAGTCAGCTAGGGGGCTGGTTACAACACGGGTTATGGAATATATTAGAATAAATAGTGGTTGACAATACCACTTCCTCAACGGCCTAGGCAGAGAGTTTTGTTGGAGGACCACTTAGGCAAAGGGGGAATTTCCTGCCTAGGTCTTCCGGGTAGCAGGACACAACCAAGAATAGAGGTAGTATAGCATGCAAGAGTAAGACGCCGTTAAACAGGGAGAAAGGTTACGAAATGGGGTGGATATGTCTCTTTTACCTCAGTGGACTGCCGACAGTAATGATATAAGAGCTAAAGAGAAAGCAAGAGCTATTGAACTTTAGAAATCCACTACCTAGGCAATTTTGTTCCCCAACTGCAAAAACACACCAACTGATGTATTAAGCACGCGATGGACTAGTGCAGACTGTGCAGTCAGCACTAAGGCCAAGGATATCCACGCTGATCTTCGCAAGTCAAGTGGGTCGATAAGCCGCCTCATAATGAAGAAAAAAACAACCAGGGTCCAATCTGCAACCAGAGCCAGCAATACTCCATACTAGAATGCCATTTCCTCTCTTCTTTATCTGTTATCGCATGTTTGCTCGACCCGCCGATCCGCCACTGACATGGTCTCGCACGGGCCCGAGATCGCCGCCTGCGCCCGGTTAGGGCTCCACATCACCGCTGCTTCTTGGCGCGATTCTTTCATCGACCGAGGTTGTCTCCTGTCTTCCTGGTCTTCCCTCCGCAACCACCGTAGCCATCAACACCCACCCATCTGCACACACATATATAAATCCACCCCAGTCTCCGGACCACGCACGATGTCCGAAATCACCATCACCGAGGGCGAGTTCCGCCTCCCCGACGGCTACCCCGTCTACCAAAAGACGTGGTCGGTAGGTCTCATCACATGCACATCCCCATCCGATGCATCCTATCCGCATCCCCAACACACCAACCCAACTAACAAACAACCCAGCCCAACACCCCCCCAGTGGCCAAACTAGTCCACTTCCACGGCTTCAGCGACCACATCAACAACGCGGAGGTACTATTCAGCGCGCTCGCGGCGCAAGGAATCTACTGCACGGGCATCGACCAACGCGGCTGGGGCCGGTCCGCGAGCAAGAAATCGCAGCGCGGAAACACGGGTCCCACGCCCTTCATCCTCGCCGACATGGCCTCCTTCATCAAAGCGCAACAAACAGAAATCCACCCGACCCTCCCCCTCTTCGTGAGCGGACACTCCATGGGCGGCGGACTTGTCGCAACCCTCGCCTCAACCCCCGCCTACGCCTCCCTGGTCTCCTCCCTGCGCGGCATCCTCCTGCTCGCCCCGCTCATCGGCCTGACCCCCCGCCAAACCCCCAGCTCCATCACCGTGTTCCTCGGCCGGCTCGCCGGGAAGCTCCTCCCGCACTTCCAGCTCACCGAGGAGATGCAGATCGAGTACATCGTGCGCGATCCGCGAGTGCAAAAGGATCTCAAAGCTGATCCGCTGAACCATGGCACCGGGACGCTCGAGATGTTTGCGAATATGCTGGATCGCACGGCGGATTTGAGTGCGGGGCGGCTGGTGCTGGGCGAGGGCGTCAAGTCGGTGTATTTGGCGCATGGGAGCGGCGATGGGTGTACGAGCTTTGATGCAAGTAAGAAGTGGTTTGATATGCAGACGGGGGGTGTGAAGGAGGGGGAGAAGTGCTTTAAGGAGTATGAGGGGTGGAGTCATGTGCTGCATATGGATTTGCCCGAGAATAGACAGCTTTTTGCGGATGATACTGCACGGTGGATTCTCGAGAAGAGGGCGAGTGCGTGAGGGTGTTAGGGGGAGATATATATGGGAGGGAGGAGGGGTTGGCTGGGAGGATAGATTATATACTCACTATGTTTGATGTTAATATTTGCTGGGGGATGTACTATCTGAGTTAAATGGGAATGCTAGGGATATGTGCTCATGGATGATTAAATTCACATCCGTGGCTCACGCTGACCATATCAATTAACACTAGCTTTGTAGAGCCAGCGAGGTGAATGTGGAGCAGACATCGCCGAGTCAAAAGACTCCACCCGTCGGCCCGAATTGCCCTGGGAAATCGGCACGCCGATTTGATTGGCGGAATAGCGCAAGTACCTGCTACTAATTATTTGAGAACAGCAGGTTTATCCGATAATACGAGGCAGCTTGTCGGTGGGGTGCAGAATGGATACGGTGGCTACCGAGACTCGAGACATCTCCTTTTGTTCACGGGCACATGGTAGCCGTTTAAAGAAAAACTGTCGATAGTCACACAAGTAAAATGTTTTGCTACTCCTGTCATATAGTTCAACTGATTATTTTTGCGACAGGGAGGGAACAATAGAGTAAAATAGATACAGACGACCAATGCCAAGACTCAGCAGAATTCATCAAAAAGAATACGAACGTACTCAATTTCTCCTCCCAATCAGTATCTAGCTTATCACGACATGTGGATAAACATTAGCCCCCAAAGCCTCACAGCCTTCCTTGAACATGACAAGGCGGAGCCAGCGTCAGAACGCAGCTAACCTGTTCCTGGCCCGTCCCTGGGCCAAACTCCATCCGGACAAGCCCCTAATGAGGCGATGATGTCGCAAATCGCCGTCGCCGCGCACCTCGACATCACCCCATCCCATCCTTGATCCCCGCGTCAGGGGTTTTGACAGCGCCTTCATCATGCCGCAACCAGTGCACAACCCATTTCCTGGATCGCTGCAGAGTACGTATCTTCTGTTCCCTATGAGCCCTCTTATTGCGGGAAAACACGCGCATGACTGACTGCCCCACAGGCGAATGCAGCAAGGCAGCGCAGATCCTCGAATCTTTCACCAACCCCGACGCATTCGGTAGCCCGTCGCGCACACTCCCTCAGAAGATCCTAACCGGGGCGAAGGTGCGATCTTCCAACACCCACATCTCATGTGCTTCACTGATAACTGATAGGGCCTCGCGATCCTCACCGTCGCCAAGGTCGGATTCCTTGGCTCCGTGCGCATCGGGTCCGGAGTGCTGGTTGCGCGCCGCGAAGATGGGTCCTGGTCCGCGCCGTCCGCGATCGTGATGGTGGGTGGCGGGTTCGGCGGCCAGATCGGGGTGGAAGTGACCGACTTCGTATTTATCTTGCAGAACGATCTTGCCGTGCGCACGTTCGCACAGCTCGGGAGCTTGACGCTGGGGATTAATGTGTCGCTGGCGCTGGGGACCCTGGGACGGAACGGGGAGATCGCCGGTGCGGTTAGTATTGGGGGTGCGGTGGGGATCGTTTCGTATGGGCAGACGAAGGGGCTGTTTGGGGGTGCTAGTGTGGAGGGGTCGGTGATTGTTGAGAGTCGGATGGCTATTAATAAGCTGTATGGGAGGAAGGTCACGGCGAGGGAGTTGCTGGGTGGGGAGGTGGCTCCGCCGGAGGAGGCGAGGGAGCTGATGCAGCTGTTGCAGTCGGATGTGTTTGAGGGGGGCGAGACAAAGGCCAGGGGGCCTGTTGAGCCACTCGCTGGCGAAGTTGTCATTCCGGTTGCCCCGGAGCTGGAGTCGGGAATGGTGTCTGAACAGGCGGCTGAGTTGCCGTCTGATGTGCCGCATGAAGTGTCGGGTGCTGTGCCATCCGAGCAGGGTCCTGCTGAGCTGGCGCCTGCTGGGGAGGTCAATCCTGCGCATAGAGTTTCTGGCCAGGTCGCGGAGCTGCCGTCTACTCACGAGGTTCCGGGAGGTGCATCATCCGAGCCACATGCTGCAGCCCAGGCTGAGGATCAACTGCCAGCTGAACTGCCAGCTGAACTACCGGGCTCAGCGGTGGAACTGTCCCCTCTCCCGTCCCAAGCCAGGTTCTCCATCCAGCGTAAACCGACGCCAGTATCTCCTATGTCGGCCAGCCCCAACCCCAAACCAGCTACACATGATAGCGTTTAATTCTTGCGTCATTCGATCTTTCCACCATTGACTCATGCCGATCTTACGCATCACTGAGCCAGTGAGTCAACGCAGTGCAAGACCGAATTCTCCGTTCGGACTGCTTAACTCCCAGGAGCGCGCTCGGAGATACCCGTATTTACGAGGCCCAGACCGATTATCTATCACAGGGACTGACAAGGCTGAGGCAGACCACCCGGCATCTCTGTCGCCGCCAATAACACTTCATACTGATTGATAAGAATTAAATTCAGAGGATCACAATCCTGGAAACTGCGTCTGCGTCAGAGCCCCTCCTTCACGAGCTGGATGTCCCTTGCCCACCCCGACGGGTTCCCGAGACCGAGTTCCGCCCCGAGCTCGGATATCCATCTGATAACATCTATAAATCGAACAAACATACCTGCCACATCACTCATATCAACTCAGCTCAATTATCCTTGGGAACTCTCCAATCAATCTTCCTCCATTCAATCTCAAATACCAAGTAACCAAATCCACCAAAATGACCACCTCCGCCCCCAAAATCGAGACCTACCTCAACACCCACCTCCTCAAACCCGGCCCGACCATCACCCACGCCCTGACCAACAGCGACCAAAACGGCATCCCGGCCATCTCCCTCGCCCCCAGCCAAGGCAGGTTCCTGCAGCTGCTCGCCACGGCCACCTCCGCAAAGAACATCCTCGAGATCGGCACCCTCGGCGGCCACTCGACCATCTGGCTCGCGCGGGCCCTCCAATCCGGCAGCGGCGGAAAAGTAACCTCCCTCGACATAAACCCGCACCACCAGTCCATCGCGACCGAGAATCTGCGTTTCGCGGGGGTGAGCGTCCCCGAGGACGTGGAGCTCCTGCTCGGCGCGGCGCTGGATATCCTGCCCAAGCTCGAGGAAGAGATCCAGGCTGGTGTGCGAGAACCATTTGATTTTGTTTTCGTGGACGCGGACTGGGACAACCAGCACAAGTACTTTGATTTCGGGGTCAGGGTGGCGAGGAAGGGGAGCGTGATTTTCGTGGATAATACCGTGCAGGCGCTGTTGCATGGCGGGGTTCTGGAGGGGCAGGGGGTGAAGGGGGGCATGGGGGCTTTGGTGGAGGAGGTGGGTAAGGATGGGAGAGTTGAGGCGGTGGTTGTGCAGACGGTCGGGGCGAGGTCGTTTGATGGGTTTTTGATGGGGGTTGCTAATTAGGGATGGCTTGGTGGGGTTTTATCTCTGGTGGTGGTGGGGGTGATGATGGGGTTGTTGCTTATATGCTTGGTTTGTTTCTTTTTGGATGTTTTTGTTTGGATGCTTCAGATTGACTACTTGAGATTAAGTATTTGAGATTTAATACTGAGATTGGAAATATTTGATTCCTGTGTTTTCATGCGTGATCTACTGTGTAATAATATGTTTTTGTCACCCCAGTAGTTATGTTTGATCAAATTGAAGACACTGACGCTATCCCCACTCCATACTATACACCTCAACCCTAAAACCGAGATTTACACTTTTCCCCCAAAGCAGTCACTCACCACAACCATCCCCAACACCAACATAAAAACAACCCCCTATAATAAAACATCCTTCCTTCCTCCTCCCCCCCCCCCATCCCCCACACCCTTAATCCCCAATCTAATCATACCCCCCCAACATCACACCACATTTCTCTATCCCCCCATCCACCCCCCTTATCTCCGCCCCGCACTCAACCTCCGACCCCCGACCCTCCGACCCGATATCTCCGACCCCCTCATCCCATCTCGGCCGTCCCCTCGGCCTCCGACCCAAACATTCTCCCTCCCTCCGCACCACGACCACAGCACAGCACCACCAGCACAGCACAGGAATTACCAAATGTCCACCCACCCGCCCCCCTCTCACCCCCATCGGAGCTTATCCCCGCCACCCCCCAAAAAACGCAAACGCATCTCCCTCTCCTGCACCGACTGCCGCCGCCGCAAACTCAAATGCGATCGGGACCTGCCTGCGTGCTCCCGCTGCGTGAAAGCTGGTGCCGCGCAGGCGCAGCGGTGCCGGTACGAGGATGGTGATATGGTATCTACTTCGTCTGCTTCACAGGTACAGGTACAGGTACAGGGAGAGGGACAGGGCCAGGGTCAAGGACAGGGTCAGGGACAAGGACAAGGACAAGTAACGCCCGGAGGTCGATTCCTCACGCCTACCGGCACCGCACACCCGCCCGCCCCCGCACCGAGCCAACAGATGCGGACTGTAGGTGGTGCCAGCGCGGGGTTAACCCTGGGCTCACTCGACGCGACGCCGCATATCGGCACGTGGCAGCTGGTCGGGCCCGGGGCGGCGGGGTCGGCGGCGGGGGAGCAATTGCCGCTGATACGGACGGACGTGCGACGGGCGCTGGCCAGAGAGGGAAGGATTCCGCTGGTTGGGGGGGAAGAGGCCGAGACGAATATTTTTCGCGGCAAGGGGTTTATGACGCAGTATTATGGGGGGAGTAATCCCGTTTCTGTCATTTCGCATGTAGGTTCTCTTCTCTTTTTTTGGGGGTGGGAGTGGGGTATGGTGTTAGGGTTGGGGTTTGGGTTGGGGTTGTTTTCTATGTTGCTGTGGTAGGGTGAGACTAATGTGTGTATGCAGTTGCCTGAGCTGCGGGCGTTCATGAAAGAGACGATCATGCAGCGGACGTCGCTGGCGACGCTGCAGCGGGAGTTGAAGGCGGCGCAGGTGAAGTGGAAGGGGCTAAGGAGTGACCTGCTACCCAAGAGTGAGTGGGAGTTGTTTGGGCTGTTGCCGGCGCAGGAGACCATCGATGCGCATGTGAAGACATATTTCGCGACGTTTGAGACGCTGTATCGCATTCTGCATTATCCGAGCTTCCTGAAAGAGTATGAGGCGTTTCGGGGGGATTATCGGACGGCGAAGCCGGCGTTTGTGGTGGTGTTGTTGCTGATTATGGCGGCGGTGAGTTGTTTGTCTGGGAGAGGTGGTGTGGAGGGGGGGAGGAGGTATATTGGGGAGACGTCGGTGGAGAGGGAGCGGGCGACGGTGTGGGTGGAGGCGGCGGAGTGGTGGTTGGGGGCGCAGAGCCAGAAGAATGTGTATTTGGGGATATGGCAGATCCGGTGTCTGTTGGTGGTGGCGAAGCAGGTGAATGCCGTGAAGAAGAAGAGGACGTGGACGGTGGCGGGCACGCTGGTGCGAGAGGCGCTGTCGGCGGGGCTTCATCGCGATCCGGCCATTCTGGGGGATCGCGTGTCGGTGTTTGATCAGGAGATGAGGCGGCGGTTGTGGGCGACGATGCTGGAGCTGGAGCTGCAGGCGTCGGTGGACCGCGGGATGCCGTCGGCGATGGCGTGTATGACCGGGGATGCGCTGGCGCTGCGCAATGTGGATGATGAGGCGCTGGTCGTGGAGGATGGGGTGCTTCCGGATTCGAAGCCCTGGACGGAGTTTACGAAGTGCTCGTATCTGAATGTTTCGGCGGCGAGCTTCGCGCTGCGGACGGCGCTGAATTGCAGGGTGAACGACATGGCGTCGCAGTCGGTGTATGAGGAGGTGCTGGATGCGGAGGAGAAGGTCGCGGCGGAGCTGAAGAGGCTTCCTACTTGGGCGGATGCCCCGGAGTCATACATGGCGAGGACGTTGCTGGAGATCCAGCTGAGGCACTTCCTGGTGATGCTGCATGCGCCGTTCGCGCGGCAAAGCGAGGATAATCCGCGCTTTTCGCTGTCGAGGATGGTGTGCTTCAACGCAGCGTTTGATATCATTGAAAAGCACCAGAAACTGACCAAGTCCGGGAACCACCTGCTGCTTCTCATTCGACATGATTATTTTCGAGCGGCGATGGTGGTGTGTCACAATATGTATATTGCGGCTCATTTGCATAGTGGGTATTTGCCCTACGTGGGGGGTTTGCATGCTGACTGGAATAGATAATGTGATTCTTGGGTCGAACACCAAGACCGTTCTGCAGTATATCGACGGCGCCCTCGATCTCATGTCAGTGCGGATAACGTGTCACGGCACGGGGTATACCAATTACTGGTATATATCGGCTGCGTATGCGTTTCTGCACTGCGTTCTGTATCCAACCGGCCAGACGGCGCGGAAGGAGGAGGCGATCGAGCGGATAATCCGACAGTACCACCGTATCCTGGCGAGTCAGGAGGATATGAACAAGGCGAAGGAGATTCTGTTTCCTTTGCGGCTGGATCATGTATGGCCACTCCATAACTAGACAGACTGTGCTGACGATATAGATAACTATTCCCCGGAATGGGATGCTGTCGGCGGGGGATGTAGGGGGGGCGTTTATGGGACCGGATCTCTCGCAGGTGCGTGTTTTCGTGATTGGTGATTCGAAGCTAACTGTGGCAGGGCGCGCTGGATCTATCGCTGAGTGAGTTTTATTTCGGGAATCCGTCGGCGTGGATATTCGATGACTTGTGGGCGATGGAGTAGCATGAATGAAGCGTTTTATAGAAGGCAGCCTGTATATACTGCCACATGTTGGCCGAGTCCAGCGTCATACCCGAGATGCGGGCTGATTGAGACGAACTTGTTTATATTCATCACTTAGACTAGACATTCATCATGATGGACATATTTGTAGCCCGTTTCATATTCCCCTGTGTCAATCACAGATCCCATTCTCGTGTGGTTTCCGGGTTTTGATTGGGTCATGTTGGAAGGGTGGCGATATCTGGTTGACCAGGCGTGATGGCAGTAGCTTCGCTTCGCTAGAACGGAGGGTTATCATGATAAATAGGACTGACATGAAGACGAGAACTATGAGAGATTCTTATCAGAAAGGCGATTCTTTGTCCAACATGGAAAATACATCCCTCCCACCCCAATACGATGAGGCTTGCGGCACAACGGTAGGCTCTCGTATTCCGGCCACAAACCACATAGCACTACCGTGATCAATTCCCGGCCTGATTAAGTTAAAGTTAAGCTGCCGGGGGGGTGGTAACTTCATCCGCTGTCGAGACTCGCGAAGCCAGAGCTGTCACGGCTATGTCACAGCTAAGGCTGTCCCGTCTTGCTACAACGGTAGCGTTGCCACTGCCGAGAGGTTATGCGTTTGGCATCGTTCTAGACCGGGTGAACCTCGGGCTCGGTAGAAGGGAGATGTGATGGTGTCTGGAGAGGTGAGGTTTGGAATAGGTTGCATCGAAGGGCGCGGTATCACTTGCAGGGTTGGGCGTGGCTCTCATGTCGGTTGCCGCAAACGTGTCGGTTGCAGGGGTGTAGGGTGCTGACAAGAAACCTGCATGACAGCTCGCTGGAATAGGAAGGCTACATTTGAGAAACACTAGCTCTGTAGAATTCAAGGACGAGGAAGGAATATGTGCCAGTGATAGCACCAAATTCTTGTGTTGTATATCGACTATTTCTAGTTCTGCTATAGATACCGTTTTCTACCTGCTGTTCACATCTTCGAATGACATAATAATGAAACAAGTACTTGGAACCTCGTAAAAACAATCACAAAAATGAATAGCAATGGTTTATCCAGTCCCTCCTAACCACCAGAACAACAGAAATTCATGAGTCTTTTCAACAGTCATCGACAGATGAAACCTTTCATTCCAAGACATGACAGGCATCGAAAGCGGCAGGAAGCTCATATCATTCCATGACAACCTTCTCACCCGGTATGCATCGCCTTGCATCCGTCCGCATGAAGCAAGGGCGTCCGAGCTATCTAACCTTACTGTACCGTGGAGAATGCGTCAGGGTAGATAGCCTGCGCTTCAGCAGGCGAGACTGATCGAACGCGTTGGAATATTCCTGGAGGGCATCCAGCGCTTTCCCGTCCAACGGGACGTCCTCCATGCCTGGTTGTCGTTCCGGACTGTGTTGGCAACATGGCAAGGATAGATGGGTTTGTTCCTTTGGCTCGCTTTCTGGGATGTAGTCTGGTTCTTCTTCAGGTACCCAGCGAGCATCCGCTTTGGTACAGTCTGATGGTGAGAAGAGGCCGCACGCGTTGAGGTCTGACGTATAAGGGGTGGGTTGGGGGAGGTGTGGGAGGGTAGGGCTCGAGGCCAGAGGCAGCGAGACGAGCCCTTGGCTGCGTCCGAGCAGATCCAGAGATTTCTTGAAGGAGTATGGCATCTTGATGCGATGAGTTGGACTTGGACATGATTCCCGGGATTACCGTACCCGCCGTACTTCATATACCTGCCTTCTCAATAGCATAAGCTTTGCCACCGAGCCTTCCTCCCGTATACGAAGCCTACAATGCGGGTGATACAGCCGCGGGATAGGCGAAGCCGACGAGTTCAAAGAAACCCGTCCAGCAGACAATGTCGAACAAAGGTCCCCGACATCATGAACCCCGAGAGAGGCAGCGTCCACGCCCTGGCTCTGGTACCGAGCAGTGGGGACTCGGTTCTTTGTACTTAGACGGGGAGTTGGTCCGTATAGAGTCAACTCGGGAA
The DNA here is from genome assembly GCA_003184645.1 of Aspergillus ellipticus CBS 707.79. Lineage (NCBI taxonomy): Eukaryota > Fungi > Ascomycota > Eurotiomycetes > Eurotiales > Aspergillaceae > Aspergillus > Aspergillus ellipticus. The sequence goes on from KZ826102.1 coordinate 33,332, forward strand.
CATCCGACCGGTGATGGGCAGGGTCTAGAAGCCCTAGCCAGCCCCAGCCAGCCCCCCATCTCCAGTCTCCAGCCCCAGTCCCCGGCCGAGCTTTCCCTACCGGCCGGGCTGACAGGACCGGCTTTCGGAGGACCAACGCCGGGCATCCCTTGGGTGACTGTGTTCGGTGGCAGCGAAGTAGTATGCAAGCGGGCGGCGCTGATTGGGCGGCTGACTCTTCCGGCCACCCGAGACGGGCGCTGGTTGGCCCGCAAGGTTCGGGCTTTGCGTCAGCGCATTTCCGGCATCCAATCGCGGATTGTCGGACTGCGTCCCTTGCTGGCTCCCCCCCGAGATAGCAGATGTCACCCAATGGTCACCGCAGCGTCGAGACGCGGGTTCGTCGGGTATGGTGGCTGCCGGCTGTCATGTTGCCTTCCCCATCTCGGCAACTCGGCTGGCCCGGGCGGCTGGCATTGCTACCCACCACCGCGCACCATGTCTCTGCTGCTCTGCAACCGGGGCGAGCTCTCCACCCGAACCTGCCCTGGATCTGGGTCGCCAATTAGGGGTCCGCATTATTTCACGCATGGGTAACAGTCCGTGTTTCGTGATGATAACGCTCGATGGCATGGCCGGCTTATCTGCTGCCCCTCGGGATTTATATGGCCTGAAACACCTGCTCGACTGCTCCAGAGGAAGCGTTGCAACCTCGCCATGGCGTAGCTGACTGCCCCCGACAGATGTGATGCGTTCCTCTCACTCTCTCAAATTCCAACGAGCCGACCCTTAAACAGCCACCCCACCTCTTTTATACCGCCCAATTTCGACCTCTGCCTCTCCCACACCCTCGATATCACCACAATGGCCCGAACGTGGCAACCCGGTCGCGACGACTTCATGATCGACGACGAAGCCAAAGTCAACGTCGACTACCTCGCCCATTCCTGGACACACGAAGAAATGTGGGCGACCAGAAGACACATCCGCAAGATCCAGCAAGGGAACCTCGTCCGATGTCGCTTCGAAAACGCTTTATGGAGAGCGTGGCCGGCCTCACGACCGCGCCCGCGTCGTCTACCCGCTGAATTCCTCGCCTGGTAACTCTCCACCCCATCCCCCCTCACCACAACCACCCCCATTAACCCCTCCCAGGGACAAAGACAGCGACATAACCTGGCTCTACGGCCCCCTCAAATCCAACAAAAGCAACACCACAGCCTCCGACCCCGACACCCCAAAATCACCCCCTCCCCGCCAGGAAGAACCCAAGAAATCCTCCCTCAAGCGCAAGCCCAGCATCTGGGAACTTCCCGAAGCCATCCCATCCCCGCCTTCCCCTTCAAAGAAATCCTCCCTGCTCGGCCGATTCTGGAATATCACCATCCAATCCGTCCCCGGCGTACGCATCCCCCCTCTCCCTCCAAACCCTAACC
>KZ826103.1:0-34660 GCA_003184645.1 Aspergillus ellipticus CBS 707.79
GGGGGGGGGAGCAGTGAAGTAAATAAAGGAGGGGCCCACGATCAGCCCAGGGCAGCTCAGCTCAGCTAACTCCCCTCCCCTCCCCTCCCTGACCCTTCTCTTCCCTTCCCTTCACTGACTCGGCCTGCCGCATCATCCGTCCGCTCAGGCAACACGGGAGGAGGGGACAGCCAACGAGTGGCGGTTGTCCTCAGCCCCAGGGGGGCAGCGGCAGCCACTCATGAGGCGGGTTGCCAACAGCTCCCAATTCCTCGACTGCCCATCGATAACGCCGGGAGTTGGGGCCCCCTCTCCGCTGGGCTGGGTGGGCGAATCACCAGCGCGCGACCGGGGACAGAGCGCTAAAAGCTTGAGGAAAGCTTGGCCTGGATCGGTCGACAGCTGGCGGGGGGGGTCTCAGCCACGATGGAATGGAGACCAGAAGGGGCGCAAGAGGGGCAGCCTGGAAACGAGGGCGACGGGGAGACGCGAATTCCCTCGTCGTGGGGCGGCAAGTGGAGGGGCTGGCGGCCGATCGGGCTGGTGGATGATATCATGGGCCAGCAGCGATCCGGATCCTCCAGGCCACACTGGCAAGGAAGACTGAAGATGTCATCGTCGGCGACAATTGGGCGGTACGGGTGGTTCTGGAGAGACAGGAGACACCAGTGACTAGATGGGGAGAGGGGGAGGTGGAGAGCGGACGATCGCCGGGTTGGAGACGATGCGAGCTGAGGAGAAGGTTGAGGATTGAGGATTGAGGGAGGGGGTCTCACTTTCCATAGCCGGGACTCACTTGAGGCCCCCCTCTTGTGGCTCACTACCACTCACTACCACTCACTAACCACAGGACTATGTAACTAGCGATCCCCTCCTAAATGGCGGTGTATCTATTCCTTCTTCCAGCTTCTCCCGATGCGTTGTCCCCTCAACAGGCAACCGTCAACCCTCAATCCGGACATCGCCAAAGACACGCCGTGCCTTTACTAGTATCACACACCCTATCCACGCTACGGCGTACTCTATACAATCTACACAAGACACTTCAGACTCACGGTGCTACGTGGACCTACGACGTGTACACCTCAGACAGCCACCCCAGACATCCACCCATCCATCTTTCCATCGTAAACCCAGAACAAGAATGAAACAATCCAAAGCGTCATTGCATTTCCCCTCCATTACCATTAACAAGAGACGTCATCTCATCCCATTCTCCCCATCCCGCCCAGCGTGAACAATACATACGAAACACAAGTGCTTTACAAGCATGGATCAATGCCAACAACCCTCCCAGTCCGAAAGCCTGCCCCAATCCAATCCCCGTGGTATCCCGTATCCCGTATCCCGTATCCCGTATCCCGTATCCCGGCCGTCCATTCATATCGTACACCCGCCATCCGTCATCATACAGGGGGGTATTTGCGCTGGTATCCATGTTGCTTTTGCTTTTGCTTTTACTTTTTTTTTTTTTTTGTTTTCCGCCGGTTTTCCTTCTTTTGGATTTCAAAGATCCGTCCTTCCATTCAACCGTCCGTGTTGGGGTATCAGCAATAGGGGCTTCTCGGTCGGCGCACGCCCACCAAGGGAGCCAAACAATCGAGCCGGACTGCTGGAGTCGCGTCCGGAGCATGGCACAGAAACAAACAGCCGGGCCTAGTTCTTATCGCCCTTGATCTTGCGCTTGAACCAGGACAGGATTCCGCTCTTCCGCTTCTCGGCCTTGGCGGTGGCTTCCGACTTCGCGGCCTCGTGCGCCTTGTTGGCTTCGTCCTTGGCAGTGTCCTTGGCCTGCTCGACCACCGACTTGTCCTGCTCGGGCTTCGCGGCGCCCTCGGCCTTGCTCGCCTCGTCTGTCTTGGCGGCCGAGGAGCCCTCCGCCTGGGTCTCCGCGGGTTTGGTCTCCTCAGCAGTCTTCGCTGCGGCGTCGCCCTCTTTTTGGGTCTTCTCGGCGGCCTGGGTAGCCAGGGGCTCGCTTTCCTGAGGCTTGGTCTCCTTGTCCAACGAAGGAACGGCGCTCTCCGCGGACTTTTCCGTGGCCTGCTCCTTAGCGGACTGAAGCTTGTCTTCCGCCGCCTTCAGAGGTTGTTGCGCCCCAGAGGTGGCGGGGTCAGCGGCCTTCTCCACGGCTTCCTTGCCGACGTCTTTGCTGCCAGTCGCAGGACGGTCCGTGATGCTGGAAGGAACAACAGTAGCAGGTTCGCTAGCCGAGGCAACGGCCGGGGCCTTGGACGCAGCGCCCGTTGTCGTCGCCGGCTCGGTCTGTGACACATCACCAGCCGTCTGCTTGGAGGCACCGGCGCCCTCAGTCACATCAGATGTGGGTGCGCCGGATGAAGCAATCGCATTGGCAGTTTCTGGCTTCGCAGGCGTGTCGCTTGTGGTGGCAGCAGCCTTCTCAGCGGCTGGCTCTGTAGTGCTGGCGGCCGCATTGTCTGCCGAAGCAAGACCAGGGACTTCCACGTCCTTCGACACTTTATCCGAGGGATCAGCACCAAGTCCTGGAACAATTTGTGGCTGCACGGTAGTGGTACCGGGAATTTCAGTCTTGTCGGCCGATGCATCCTTCGAAGTGGAGACCGCGGCGAGCTCGTCATCCACCTTGGGCATCTTGGACGGCTTGTGTTCCTCTTTCGTGAAGAGGCTGCTTTCATATGGGCGCTTGACGTGGGCATCGGAGGGTTCGGATTCCAGGACGCTGTCCTTGGGCCGCTCCGGCAGTGACGTCGTGGCCACACCCGCGGGCGCAGCAACGGAGGGGGAAGGCAACACGGCTGTGGGGAGGTATGTATCAGCGGGTGGCCAAGGGCACGATCATGGGCAGCGAATGACTTGACTTACTCGTTCCCTCCTGAACGGACTCGGCTCCAGACGTTTGCGCCTTCTTGGCGGCATCGTCCACGACGCTCTCATCCACCTTGGGGAACGACGTGTTGACTGCATTGGAGGCCTCCGAGGTGAAGTTGGCGGGAGGGGCCGTGGCGGGGATCTCCTCGGTGGTGGTTTTGGGGACGGCGGCCGTGGCGGGGGTCTCCTCGGTGGTGGGTTCGGGGATAGCAGCCGTGGAGGGGGTCTCCTTAGGGGTCTCCTTAGCGGTCTCCGGGGCAGTGGTCACAGGCGCAGCCTCGCCAACAGACCCGGTGTCGCCAGCATCAGTGGAGCCGGTCTCGACTTCGCCGTCGCTCTTGGGGGCAGTTTCCTCGACTTCCTGGCTGGCGGTGCTGTTCAATGTCAGCGCTGCAAATCCCCAATGCGACCCGCGCACGCGACCCGCCGCCGCCGTTCCTTTGTGCGATCGGGGTTGTGCAACTCACGCATTGTTCTGGTTCTCAGCCATCCGCTTGGCAGCAGCAGCAGCAACGGCGCCGCCGCTCTTGCCCTTACTCTTACCCTTCTTTCCTCCTTTCTTGCTAGGCATGATGATCGATGGACCTGTCGAGCGGCAGCGAAATTGTCAGCAAGCGGCCACGTACAAGCGATGACGACAATGACCGCGACCCAGTCCTGAGAGGGTAACACTCACTGTCTGTGCGGACGCAGTAGGCTGAGTGGGTGGATGCGAAACCTGACGGTCGTGCGATTCCAAGATGGGGGTTAAGAACTCACGGCCGGAGAAGTGCGAAGTTAGGGGCGGGCAGGTTGGTATGTTACTTTAGTCCTTTCCGAATGTCTAATCGATCGGGGAACGTTAATCCGTGGAGGCCCGGGTCGACGCAATTCGGGCCAGTGCAGATGTGGACCAGCACTCAACGGTGAGCAATGGAGTCAATTCCGCCGGCGAGAGCTGTAGAGGATAGAGCAGATCGCAGCACAGTGCAGTGTAAGTTGTAGAGTGCAGATTGCAGATTGTAGACGGAGGGATGCGCGGATGCCACAAAGGAGTGAAAGCAGAGGAGGGGAGGTCACGCCGCGGTCACATGGGGTCGCGTCGAAGGGACGGAGACGGCAGGAAGAAAGGGAAGGGAAGGGAAGGGGCGCGGTGACTGCGGATCCAAATCTGGCTGGAATTGCAATTGCGGTCCTGACAATCATCGAGGAGATGAGATGAGGGCTGCAGACGGGCGGTTATTATCAGCATCCAGCAGGGGAGGGCCTCCCTACGAGGCTCCCTCGTTTCCTGCCACCAGCTACTTGCTACGTGCTACTTGCTACAGACCGACCGACCAGACCCTGCTGAGTCCTGACAGCGGCCCGCACCCAGCTAGGACCGCTGCTTCCGGCTACGACACCGCACAGTGCTCGCAGTCACACCGAGGGGGGGACGTGGTGAATGGTTTACTACAAGACTCGACTCCTGCCCTCCCTCCCCAGGATTCTTGCGCCGCACAGCGCCCTCCCCCTGATTCCGGCGACTCGGGTCTGTACCTGCAGCGCTGGCTTGCCAGGCCGTTTTAATTAGCCCCGACTAAGGCAGGCCGCGCCATGGTGGACGATCACGCCGTCCGGGCCCGCTATTAATCCGAGGCGGCTGGCCGCCCCAGGCAAGGCTCCTCACAAGTGCGTATCAGGCCAGAGGCGAAAAGCGCAAAGAGACCACTCTGGCCTGCCCGTGATGTACCCTATGATGTACCCTACCTACGGAGTATCTAGTGGCCCTCGTATTTACTGTAGATAGGGGGGTGGCTTATCGACACTCTACTGACAGTGGTGTTCATCACCACCCAGTAGTATCTTATCTCTGCGTCTGGGGAGAAGGACTCCGGAGTCTCGTGCTAATCGACCGGCTTGGGGTGTCACTGCAGCACCCGCATTCGATCGAGCTGGGGTCGATTGCATCATGAGCCTGGGATGCCGCCCGCCCAGGATGGCTGGGCGCCCCCAAACCCGGTACACCACAGGAATGCCCGCCCACGCTTCCGGCCGAGCATACCAGGTGGTTGACCGTTAGTCATGAGTCCATGACATCGTCGTACTCCATACTCTGGCCCACGAATGGAGTAATTCCGGGGTCCATCGTCACTGGGTGCCGGGCTGCCCGGGGTCGTGTCACGTGCCCCTTCACCTTCCATGAGGTGTCGACTGTCGGGGTGTCGGGAGGGGGGAATAATCATGATACGTGGTGGGTATACGAGGGATGTATACTCCGTTCGGCAGCTCCGATCTGATCGAGCAGCCAGGTCGGCCTGAGCCGGAAGGGCAAGTTGGCCACGGAGGATGATGGCCTCCACAGTCCACATCCCTTGCTGGAGACAGCTGTTCAATTTCCCACCACTACGCGGGTCCCGTAATACGCTGTATCCCTGCCCGATGAGGTATGCGGAAGACTGAACTGGGGAGCTTCTAGAAGGCGAGGCCGTGACATCATAGAATGACGGGCGGTGCTGATGCCACGGATGGTTACGGCCCAACATGTGGTCCTGCCGAGCCCTTACATTGTACATAACTCGGGAGATGTGTTCATGGTGATCTGAGAGCCATGCGTGGATGCAACATTAACTTCGGGGATCGGCTTCGGGTGCGATGCTCGCTCGCTGTCTGAGAGCAAAAAGATATCTGATGTGGTGGACAGCGTAGTGAAGAGGGCTGAAGACGAATCAAAAACAAAAAGATTGACCGACGCAGGATTCGAACCTGCAATCTCTTGATCCGTAGTCAAGCGCCTTACCATTGGGCCAGCCGGCCTGGTTGATGGGAATTAATTGCCGGGCTTGACTACATTAGCCAGCGTCAGCTATCCGACCCGGAAGCAGCGTGCCGAGTGGAGGCGATGCCGAGTCATCCAGCGGGGCAGTCGGAAACCATGGCCGTCCCAACGATATCATTCCCACCGACATCCTATCACCGTCCCGCAGTGCACTATCTCATTAGTCAAGGGTATTTCTCTGCCTACGCTATTCCTCACTCTCTCGGGAACGCCTCCCAGTGCCACCGTTCCTTTCCGGCAACTGACGTGGGACGGTCATCTGCCCGGCCGACTACTCGCCAGCCATGGGCGCGGCGAGGACGAATGATGATGTCGGTCACAGGTTGCATCCCGACGAGTACGACAATCCGGTCGCTTAGAGGGCAGGGCAGCCAGGCTTCCTGGGAGGGGAGTCGGTGGTGGCACGTCGATCGGACCGTCTTGGCCGTGTTCTGGAAGAGTTCGCTGCAGGACCACGACAGCAGTCCGCCTTGCCTCAGTTCCCTGCCCTTCGACTGGATGCGCGACCTGTTTGCCATTGCCACTCGGTCCTGCACGGTCTGCAGGCAGGATGATAGTCGGCTGGCATATACACCACCACCAGTCTTGTGCATGTAGCCATGTACAAGTGTAGCCACAAACCAGCGGCACGAGAGACGAGACAGGAAGGAGGCCAGACTTGGCCGTGGCCGGCTGGCGACCAAAAGGGATGGGTGGGAAAGGCATCGTGCCAAGCAGTCTCCGCAGAACCGTCGAGTTGTCGCAGCGTAACCATGGATGAGGGCTCCCATGGCTGGGGGAGCGTAGCAGCGCGGTACCTGTCCAGCGTCGAGTGCCGCCCGGCGATGCAACCCGAGAGCGAACCACCGCGGCGGCCGTGATTGGCGGATGGTTCTGAAGGGGGGTGAGCGAGAAGAGTTTAGTCCGTTCCGTGACCTCCGTCAGCCCTGGCTGGGGGGGGTCGGAGATGGCGGCTCCCGGCTGTCGGCACTCTGGCACCGACCTGGCTGCACCGCTGTGTAGTGGGAACTAAGTATTGTACTCTGTACTGGGAAAAAATAGAAAATAAAGCAATGCGGCCATGTCAGGCTGAGCTGAGGAAGGAGGGTGAGGAGGAGGATGATGACATCCGGGGGATCGAGGGTGGTGGCTGTCCTTTTCATCGCCGCCAGCCCGGGTAGGCATGATCGAGCATAACATAGTTCGCTGTCCAGTATACATCCTACACAGTAAATCTTATTCCTTCCGGGGCAACATAACATCCCTCCGGACTCCCTCCGGATATCCTCGCTGCTCGCTGCTCACTTATCTCCACCACCCCAACACCTCCTGGGAACGAGCACTAGTGAGCCTGCTAAATTCGCGCACAACCCCCCCGGTGGATCCTCCACGTTCGGTGGTGCTTTCTTATTCACGCATCGGATTTGGCCGCAGGCAATCGCGGCTTGCCAGTTACCAAACCGTACACCTGCCAGCCGTGGGGTTGGCCTGGCCAGTGCAGGCTCAAGCAAGGCCGGAGGAACCAGTGGTGAGCACTGAGCAGTGATAACCTAGTCGCAGCCAAGTGAGTTATCGCCCAGGACCGGGAATGGTGCGCTCCATCCATGGATGGAGACTCGACTTAGCGGGATGGGACTAACGGCATGGTGCCTTGAGCAAGTCCAGCGCCCTCGTTCCAATCAGAACCCCCCCGGCCGAGCCTGCGAGTAATTAATTCGCTGCGCATTGAATCATAGTCGAGGTATTGATTCCGATTACTCCTCCCAGTTAGTCGTGTGTTTCGTCCTGACGGCTGCTCTAAAGATACCCGCATTACACTCCTACGGCTACGGCACTACGGCACACCCATTCTAGCCCTTCCTTCCTCCCACCTACCTCTCTCTTCCTCTTTTCTCTCCTCTCTCTCCCCTCATTCTTACTTCCTTCTCTTGTACACTCTCCTCTCCAACACCCTCCCCACCCCCGGTCTCGGCAAACGATGATACCAAGGTCTCCGTGCCTACTCGATTGTCGTCTGTGCTTGCACGCCCTCCCTCGCGTCCAATCCCTCTGCGGGAAAGGCATGCAACTGAGGTACTACTAAGCCGACGGTGAACCGCAAATCCATACACCCCCAGAGTCACCATCCCAACCCCCGAATTGCTCCCCGGTCACCACCATGAATCTTCGAGAAAAGGTTCGGCGGGTATTCCACCGGTCCAACAGTGGGTCCTCGTCCTCGTCCAAATCCAAGGGCAATGGGATCAAGATCGAATACTACAAGCGCCACGAAATCCCCCGCTCCAAGTTCAAGGGTCCGTTCGATCGGGAACACCAGAAGAGACTCGCAGCATGGTCCTTCGGCGAGGCTCAAGAGGAGCGGCCCCGATCCCCCGATCTGTCACTATCCCCGTGTGCGACACTGCCGGATTATCTGAGGCCACAAGATGACGACGAGGATTTGGCCCCGGATCAGATTCGGACAGCAGCACCGGAGGTAGACGTGATAGCTGGTATGTGCGATCATAATCCATCCCATCGGTCGTCTTCGGCGTCTTCCCGATCCCATCCTGAAACATACCTCTCCTGCGGAACGCCCATCTGACCAATCACCAGCACCTACCGTCTACCACGACGAGTATGCCCGCAGTCGGGACGACGACAGCGGTTCTTCCTCCTCCACGGCCGTCGAAGGCACCAGCTACAGCGACTCAATAATGACCCTCTACGCCGAAGTTGGCCGCATGGACTCGATCGCGCACCTCAAGGAAACGACTCGATACACATCCCCCGCTGTACGGGCCATCTCGCCGCCGCCCCTTTCGCCCAAGGGGTGCTACATGCCATTCTCCCCGGAGGAACTGACACGGGCGTTGCACGCCGTGCAGATCTGCGCCTAGAACCACATACTTTTTTTTTCTTTTTTTAATTCGCCCCCCGACTTCCGGCAAGATCTTCGTTCACCCTTCTCACGTGATACGCCACCCGTCGACTCTTCGACTCTTCCGTCCTTGATTTTCCTATATCCCAACCCTGCAACACAGATGCCAGCATCTGACTTCTACTTTCCTCTCTGCGGGTCGCAGAAGGCGGCGACGACCCTGAATAATACCACCACCACCAACACCCCCAGCCGACGCCGCCATTTCCCCTCAACCCACTAACCCAGTCACACACAACACACTCCACATATGCAACTCCGGCGTGAGGGGCGCCTCATTTATTGCATAGTCCGGACTTCCCCCGTGTGTCTGCCATTTATCCCACGCAGGAGACCAGAACGGTGTTCTTTGAAAGAAAAAAAGCGTCGTCGGTCGTACGCGTGTTGCTTCATGCATTTTGCGTTTGAGCGTATACCCCAACCAGCCAGCCAGCCAAGTCCCAAGCCTCTTGGCCCGCCAACCCAACTGTCGAGGTTCTGACCGATCTGCTGCTCCGCCCCGGTGCCTACTACTAGCACTGGGATGGGCCCTCGACAGAATTGTAATGTACCTATCTACTTGTCTAGATGTAAGGTAGTCTCTATGAAAATGAAACAATAATAAAAATTATCCACCTGTGCACTGCATTGCAATCACCCACAACTCGAACTAAATACTTACATACACCCAGGAGGTAAGGCAGTGCCAGTCCGATCCCCCTCCCTCATCCTTCTATCCGCGCCATCCGGGGAAGAACATGTACCCATCATCCATCCTAACCCCTCCCACATATCTCCCTCCATACTGTCCTCCTCGATAATCCTGAGCTACGAAGTAAATAATAGATAATCACCCAATTATCAAATAGCCCCCACTACCGTATCACCCCGACCCCCACAATAAACAATAGACAATAGATAGTGACAGCGCTGTGTCGCACAGAGCACCTGTCTAGTACTACATAGGTAATTACCTCACCTAGGTAGGTAGCAAGGTCGACACTACCTACTCTGTAGTAGTACCTAGGTAGATAGGTAGGTATCTAGTGCCTGGGTAAGTAGTAGTCACCAGCCCCTGTAGATAGTGCGTCCGCGCCAAGAATCCAGACCGACATCCATGTCCGAACCCGTTCGTTTGATCGACATGAACAAATCGTTAGATGCTGAGACTAGGGGGGGCTTGCTGGGGCGATCGCGCGGGTTGGGGTTTTGTGGTTGTTTGGGTTGTTGTACTGTGTATGAAGTGTGGGTAGGAGTATGGAGTAGGGATGGGTGGGATATGTGGGGAGATTGGGGTGTTGTGTTTGGTGGTGGTGATGCTAGTTACTACTGCAGTACTATGTACTCAGGTAGGTGCTGTGCTTGGGGGTGGGATGGGGGGAGGGGTATTTGATTTGGTTCAGCTGTTTGGGTTGGTTGATGGGTTAGGGGGTTGGATTGGTTTGCTATTATTTTCTGGAGCTTGTGTAAAGGTGTAGAATGTTGTTTTATGTGAAGTGAATTAGTATGCTGTTTAGTATGTGAACTACTGAAGTGACGAGTGTAAATGTACTAGACGTCTGTCTGCACGCATGCGGGGGGGAGATAGTGGTACTAAGTATATGTTTGCTGGTGGTGTTTGCCCCGAGTTTTAATGTAGGTTTATGCAACCACCACCACTATACATTTATTCTCTTGGGATTCTAGCTTTCTTGGTTGGATGAGCGAGGAAAATAGATAGGAAGGTTTAGAAATTAGGCGATCTAAATACCTTTTATTGCTTGTCTTGCTTTGGCGTTGGGGTCTCGACTACCTACTAGGTTCTGTACCGGTAGTAGTACTTACCTATCTGATGCAATGAGTTGCATTTATTAACTTTGTGTACTGCTTGCTGGTCAGCTGGCTGCTTTGAAATTGTACTGAGATTGTCTATGACTTTTGATGGGTGTCTAGTCTACTTCTTAGGTGGTGGTCAGTCTGGAACAAGATTGAGGTTGTACCACCCAGCATGCAGCTCCTACTTCTGTATTACAATGTGATGAATTATCACCTGTAAGGTGTCGCATTGCTTCGTACATTCCTGGTATCCTTCTTAGTCATCAATCATATCAGGCGCCCGGCCATCTATACATGAAACCATCCGAGCAATAATGCTAGCAACCTAACTCCTCATGGGTGACCGTCATATCCAGCACCTCCACACGTCCCCTGCCCCGGGTCTCGGTGCCCACAAAGTCGTTCAGGCCCTTGAAGGCTCCCGGTTCTGCGAAGCCAACAACCTCCCACTCGTCCCCACCGACAATTTCTTGAGCCTCGACTGATTCGATGTAGCTCAGGATCTTGTCCTTCACGTTGCTCGGGCCCTTGGCCGGGGCTGCCTCCGCGTCAGACGCCCCAGCCTCGTCGTCGGACTCCTGGTGACGAGACTTCTTAGACCCCTTTCCACCCTTCTTGTTACCCTTGGAGCCGCCCTTGGGCGGCGCCTCCTTCTCTTTACCGCCACCAGAACCGGCGGGCGCTCCGCCCTTGACACTCTGTTTCAGAAGCGACACCGGGCAAGTGACACGGAGGCGCATGCGCGCACGCATCACTGGAATCGGCTGCCAGGCAATAAGCGCCTTCATGGCCTCAAGGGCCTGACTCTTCGCTGATTTGGTCGCACTCACGCCAGTCCACAGCGGCTTCCGTTGCTGAGTCTCCTCACCGAATCCACTCGCCTCCCCATTCGCAGGCTGACCCTGTGTCTGCTGCTGTCCACTGGCCGAGCTCAGCTGGTCCAGCGCCTTGGAGATCATTCCCGGTGTGTAAACTCGTTTCGTCGTAGGGTCGACGAGCCGGCCCGACACAATATCCAGTATTTCCTTCTCCACTCGCTCGATGATCTCTTTGCGCTCCCGCTCGCCGACTTGCACTTCGCCCTTTCGTAGAATCTCTTGACGGATCTCATCGGCGGGGGTACCGGCGCCGAAGGCCTTGGTCAACTCGGCGGAGGGGGCAGTTTGCGCTTTCGAGACGGACAGGAAGATCGTAGGGACTTGGAGGACATTGTCGAGGTCTTTCTCGGCGCCGGAGCGGTACTCTAGTAGTTTGTTCTTGTAGCAGGCGAGTTCGAATCGCTTTTTGCCTGTTCCGTTGAATGTTAGCGGGGTTGCGGGGCCGACTTGGGTTTGTTGGATGGATCTTTCCCAGGCCTCCTCGCCCTGGGGTTTTTTCTTCTCCCACATGATCGCTTCCCTGATCCCTGGCTGCATGCCATAGCAGGAAGATCGACGGTGCGGGGTGGCACCAGGTATAGCAGCACGTACCTTTTTTTAGTCTGACAACTGATACATTGGTGAACTTGATCTGATTTGAGGGTTGGTTGATAGGCATTTTGGACGAGGCCTCTCCCGAGAAGCCGTGGACTTTTCTGCGACAAAATTCCGGACCGAGTCAAGGATAAATCCAACAGACGGTTCACGGTCGGAGAGGGTTGAGGGGTCTGCTTTGAATGCGCTGAAAAAAATGTTGCGCACCTCTTCCAGCCAGTCACCCGACAGGCTTGTGATTGGAGGATAGACCAATGACGCCGGTCCCGTGCCTGCAGCTGACTCAGCGCCCTGAGTCAGCGCGTGACTTCCTGCGGCCGGAAGGCACTGGCCTGTGATTGGCCGCCTCCCTGCCTAGCTATCGAGGCGTCATCGCCTGCAGCCCATCCAGGTCCTCCTCTTCTCTCCTCTCCTCTCCTCTCCTCTCCCTCTCTCCATCCTCTCCTGGGTTCCCATTGATCACCCAGTAGCCGGTATCTTGCTCATCTGCGTGTGTTCACGTCCAACTGCTTTGATCTGTATGCCTCCACATCTTCCCCGTCTCTTCCCGTGATAGTCCGTGCTGATAAGCTCCCTGCCCAGGTACCCTCCAGACCGCAAGGTCCCCATCCTCAACGTCCTTATTTCATCAGCTTGTCTACCTCAACGCTTTCCTTCGGATAAATAACACATCATGAGAGTTCTTCCAGCTGCTGCGCTGGTTGGAGCGGCCTCTGCGGCCGTCTCTCCCTTCCAGCAGGTCCTCGGAGGTGCCAAGCACGGTGCCGACAGCTTCTCCAAGCCGCTGCAGTCCTTCCAGGAGGAGCTGAAGACCCTCTCTGACGAGGCTCGCAAGCTCTGGGATGAAGTGGCTGGCTTTTTCCCCGAGAGCATGGACCAGAACCCGGTCTTCTCTCTCCCCAAGAAGCATAACCGCCGTCCTGACTCCCACTGGGACCACATCGTCCGAGGCTCCGACGTCCAGGACGTCTGGGTCACCGGAAGTAGCGGTGAGAAGGAGCGTGAGGTCGATGGAAAGCTGGAGGCCTATGACCTTCGGGTCAAGAAGACCAACCCTAGCTCCCTCGGTATTGACCCCGGTGTGAAGCAGTACACTGGTTATCTCGACGATAACGAGAACGATAAGCACTTGTTCTACTGTGAGTTCCCTACTGCGTCATCGTCCCGCATTTCCGATAGCTAATTCCACCCAGGGTTCTTCGAGTCTCGCAATGACCCCGAGAACGACCCCGTCGTCCTGTGGCTGAACGGTGGCCCTGGCTGCTCTTCCCTCACCGGTCTTTTCATGGAGCTCGGCCCTAGCAGTATCAACAAGAAGCTCCAGCCCGTCTACAATGACTTCGCGTGGAACTCCAACGCTTCCGTCATCTTCCTTGACCAGCCTGTCAACGTCGGTTACTCTTACAGTAACAACCCCGTCAGCGACACCGTCGCTGCTGGCAAGGACGTCTACGCCCTGCTTACTCTCTTCTTCAAGCAATTCCCCGAGTATGCCAAGCAAGACTTCCACATCTCTGGTGAATCCTATGCTGGCCACTACATCCCTGTCTTTGCTTCGGAGATCCTGTCTCACAAGAAGCGTAACATCAACCTTCAGTCTGTCCTGATCGGTAACGGTCTCACCGACGGTTACACTCAGTATGAATACTACCGCCCCATGGCCTGTGGTGACGGTGGCTACCCTGCTGTTCTGGATGAGAGCTCCTGCCAAGCCATGGACAATGCTCTGCCTCGCTGCCGCTCTATGATCGAGTCTTGCTACAACTCCGAGAGCGCCTGGGTCTGTGTCCCTGCCTCTATCTACTGTAACAATGCCCTCTTGGCCCCTTACCAGCGCACCGGACAGAATGTCTACGATGTCCGTGGCAAGTGCGAGGATAGCTCCAACCTCTGCTACTCTGCGATGGGATGGGTCAGCGACTACCTGAACCAGGCCGATGTCATCGAGGCTGTTGGTGCTGAGGTGCAAGGCTACGACTCGTGCAACTTCGACATCAACCGTAACTTCCTCTTCCACGGTGACTGGATGAAGCCCTACCACCGCCTCGTGCCCGGTCTCCTGGAGCAGATCCCTGTCTTGATCTATGCCGGTGATGCGGACTTCATCTGCAACTGGCTGGGTAACAAGGCCTGGACTGAGGCTCTGGAGTGGCCCGGCCAGGAAGAGTATGCCTCTGCCGAGTTGGAGGACCTGACCGTTGTCGACAACGCGCACAAGGGCAAGAAGATTGGCCAGGTCAAGTCGCACGGAAACTTCACCTTCATGCGTATCTACGGCGGTGGCCACATGGTCCCCATGGACCAGCCCGAGTCGAGTCTTGAGTTCTTCAACCGCTGGTTGGGAGGTGAATGGTTCTAGAGAAGTCCCAGCGCCAGGCATTAAGTAGACTGCGTTGCTGCGGCAACACTGCCGATATGTTTCTAACGATAGTTTTGAGATTGCTTGCCAATGTCCACTAGTTCCAGAGGCATGACATACGAACCCTGTCTTTATAGTGCGTTATATATTTATACTTCAGTTCGTATGAGAAGGAAATCGATAATATCGAACACCAACAGATGCATTGTAGTCCAGCAGCCCAGAAGTACTAGTACAATAAGCTAAGACCCTTGTACTGTAGACAGCTTACATACTACGAACTCCCAACTACTGGAGAAACGGAAGTGAAGAATTAAGACCATTCATTACTGTAGGACAAGACAGGACCCATAACCCATCATGAGACTCTCCTCCAGACCCAGCAATCTTTGCACCTCGTCGCCAGCCTTACGGATCGAAGGAAGGATGATTTTGGTCTTCATTCACATTGGTATGATTCTTTTCATTTTTTGGACTCGGCCCTTTTTATAGTGTTCCGGTCCCAGGAGGATTCGTTAAAACACACCAACATACAAAAGGAATTCCGCTCCCGACAATCGACTCCAGCCAGCACGAAGAAACCAAAGCAGAAGTGATCCCAATGAATGGCTTAGTTCTTCTTCTTGCTGACACCGACGGTGCGACCACGGCGACCGGTGGTCTTGGTGTGCTGACCGCGCACACGGAGACCCCAGTAGTGACGGAGACCGCGGTGAGAGCGGATCTTCTTCAGGCGCTCAAGGTCCTCACGGATCTTGCTGTCGAGGGAGTTGGACACAACCTGGAAGTCCTTGCCATCGGTGATGTCGCGCTGTCTGTTGAGGAACCAGGTGGGGATCTTGTACTGGGTGGGGTTCTGGAGGATGGTGACAATGCGCTCGAGCTCTTCGGTGGTGAGTTCACCAGCGCTGTGTTAAATGGGATGTTAGATTTTGGACCATTTGAATTTTCTTCCTCTCATGTCGATGCTCCTTTTGAATGTGGGAGTTTTTTTTTTTCTTCTTTTTTTTTTTTGTTTCCATCTCTGCATCCATCGAAACTATCGAAACCACCCATCCGTCCGACTGTGAAGGAAAGAAAAAAACGTACCGCTTGGTGAGGTCAACATCGGCCTTCTTGCAGACCAAGTTGGAGTAACGGCGACCAACACCCTTGATCTGGGTCAAGGCGTACATGATCTTCTGCTTTCCATCAACGTTGGTGTTGAGGAGACGCAGAATGTACTGGAAGTTCGTCTTCTCGCCGGACACGAGCGCTAAAAAAAGTCGAAAAAAAAACCGCGGTCAGCCTTCTATCCTTTTTGTTTCTTGTTTCGACTCGTAGTTGTGATCAAAAATAATGCTTCGTTCTTGTCGCCAATGCTCCTCCTCCCGAGCGATGTCTCGATATCTCATTTCTTCCTCTTCGACTGGCAAAAACGACTGGCGACAAAAAGCAGACACTGCAGAGGGAATCGGATTCAGGGTTCTTGCACGTACACATGATGGGCGATGGCGCGAAGGACCGCGATTGATTGTCGACAGGGAGAGGGATGAGAGAGGTGAAATCGAGGCAACTCGCTGGGCTTCCAACTTTGCTCGCCCGTTGTGGGATCGGGTAAGCTGGGGGCTAGCCGCGAAGGGCATGGTGCGCTCCAGGGCTCGCTTGTTGCCGCGCTAGCCCGATGGGGATATATTGTCAGGAGTCCCCCGTAGTGGCACGTGATGTGCTGTATGGGTACGGTAATCCGTGTATGGTTTGTTACCGGGCTGTTCTTTCCTGCTGGTGGGGTGAGTGCCTACATTTACCATACTATGCTATGATCCTACAACTCCAACTATACTACTACGGCCTTACTCATGTGCAAGAAAGGATATTATACTATTGTAGCGGACACTTACACTTTCATGAAAGGGCTTGATGCAGAAGTTTGGTACCTTTCAAGGGACTCTAGATTTTTTGTTTATCAGTGTTACCTGGATCTGCACTCCCAACTAATTCTATGATAGGTCCTGGCTGCGGAAGTCCTGCCATCTCTGGTCTCTGATTGGTCTACAAGTTTCGACAAGTTCCAGCGTTCCGATTGGCTCTTTTAGATAAATTATTATATGTTTTGGTTTCTACTATTCTCTCTCCGCCTTCTACTCAGTTCGACGAGGATTTTTATAAGGTGCTTGGCGAGGTGCTTGGTGAGGTGCTTGGTGAGGTGCTTGGTGAGGTGCTTAGTAAGATGTCTGATGAGATACTTGAGCAGGTACTTAACGAGGTCGTAAGAGACTCTACGAGGTGCTTGATAAGATATTTAGCTAAGAGGCCTAGTAAAGTACCCTATAAGATTTGTACTATACTATATAGCTTTAGTACTTCCTGTAGAAAAGGTGCTTCGCAATGCCTCGGGCTGGGACTCGCGCGGGCCAGGACCCAGTAGTGCTGTCTGGCAGTCCCTCATGTTCATCTGCTGGCTGTACGCTGTACGGACGAGTACTGTTACATTTGCCAGAGGACTGACAATATAGGGATCCTTCAGTGCTTTGCAGATGATCTGACTTTCGGACAGCAACTATCATATTGGATGTGAGGAGTTTCTTTGTCGATGAATTTGCTTTGCCTCTACTCCGTCCAGAGTATGCTCTGGATGATGACCGCAACCATGCCCGGTGGTGATAGGTCAACCTTGCTTACAACGCCAGACTATGCGAGACATAAAGCGGCCAAATGTGGCCCGCATGGAGTTCTTGGCAGATGCCATCGGGGACAAACACCCACCTGTCCCAGCAGCGGGCCTTTCGAGCGGAAAATGCCTTTGTTGACTGACGAGAGATAGACAAAGCTCGCATCATTTCATCTTTGACAGGCACTTCCCATGCTCTACATGCGCAATCCTTGTCTTTCCCTCTGATGGGATTGAGACAAGGGGACTTTCCTGGGGCATATATAATCTAGATTCGTTTTGCTCCTGCCATGCACATCTACTTTCTCTTCCAATTTTGAAGATCTCCGTACGCCTGGAAAATCCCACGCAACCTTTTCACCCACTTTTTAAAGGATAGAACACTGTGATTTCAATACAAAATTGATCCAAAATGCCGTCAACACCGCCAACACCGCCACCAGAGAGCCTCAACTGGCCCCAAGTTCCTCTTGAATACCCACCGATTCATATCGACAACCTGGATGAACCTCCCGTTGATTGGAGGCTCGCTGGCTGTTTGAGGCGGACCATGTATCGCGGCGAGATCGGCAAGAAGAAAGATTATGAGACATTGTTGTCCTATTACAGCTGGGGGTTCACGACAGATGCTTATGGGGGCGTGGATCATAACGGTGTTCGTTCCACCACAACCGCGAGGCTAATCGATGCGTTATACAAGATTTTCTACAACGTTGCGCCTCGTCACCAACCGAAGAATAGGAAAGAACTATTCGATTTTACCAGGGACGCGGGGCCTCGTCTTTTGGATCCCGAAAAGGACATCCCAGGGTTGCTACCCATCAGCAGGTATCATCCCCACCCTCCGAACCCTAACGCCCAGCCGGTTCCTGGCTACATTCGACCACCAAATCTTCCCGCTTCGCTTTCGGATTCATATATCCTGCAAATGTATTTACCTTCCTCCAAAGGAGAGGAACTCCGATGGCTGGCTTACGATGGACCCGACCTAGAAATCCCAGAACTGGATGACGGAGGATTCGACGACTCGTTGCAAATGATCCCCGGGCGAGGGGAGACAGCTTTGGTGTCCCAAGATCATGCCGTTGTTGCTGATCCCAGCAATCTTGGCATGTCTCCTCAAGCTATCGCATCTCTCATGGCGGAGACATATGGCCCTGACGATGCTGGTGCTATTCCGGATGCAAACCCCCTTGTCGTTGGTGGCGGCGATAGGAGTGCTGCGACTATTATTGCGGGTGAGAGAACCCAGCCAGTCGGAGCCCCTGACCTAGTCGTTGAAGGGGTCGAACGTCTCATTTTGAAGTTTGCTTACACCGATCTTGAACGCCATCCAACCGCTGCCTCTCGAGACAAGGCATTGCCTTTTATTACGGCTACTTCGGAGGAGTCTTTGGCACAAACCATCGCTTGCGCATTCCCAGCAACATCGCATGTGAAGTTTGTCGACAACTTCCAGGTATATGAAGGACATCATGCGCCTCGTCGCCAGACTTTTCCGTACAGAGGCCGAGGTCCGGTTCGGAGCAATTCCTCGAGTGCGGCTGATTGTGCTATCATAGCAGGGAAACTGCTCGATGCCGGTTCTACAAATATCGATCGTCAGGAACATGGATGGTTGGAGAACCTCACCGACGCAGAGCGCGCGTTCATTGAAGCAACCGATGTGGACTGGGACACATTGCCTGGCGGGGTGAGTACCCAGGTCAGAGACCGTTTCCGGCAAGTTATAGAGCCGTTTGCTGCCGATTCCCAGGAAGAGACCGTCCGGGCTCTTCGGTCCATCTGGGCCACATCGACGAAAAGCTTTAAACAGTTCCAATTTTCGTATTCTGAGTACGAGAATCCCTGTGTCTGCACTGGCTCTCGGGCCACCAATTCGGAGATCACGACTTCTTCTGCGACACCGTATGTAATCACGAGCGACACTCGCCATGGTAAGGACATGCAGAAATTGCTCAGCCGGTTTTTCAGCCCGCACGGCAGGCTCGCTTGCCAGCTATGTCAAGGGTCTTCCGCGACTTACAAATCGCGAACCTTCAAAAGTATGCCCGCGCGTTTAGTTGTGGAGCTTGATGGAATGACAAGCATCACCAACCACACCGAAAACGTGACCATTCAATATAGGAATGACAGGGGCTCCAATGAGACGGCCATTTACCGTTGGCTTGGGGGTATCTATTTGCATGACAACCGTCTGCAGCTCTGCTGGAACGATGCCGAACGAGGAGAGCATGATGGCAAAGGCATGCTGCGCGTATACGACAGTGGTCAGAACTGTGGCATCATCGTTGGAGGGCTTCCCCCAGCCGCGATGACGGATAGAGTTCCTGAGCTGTACTGGAAAAACACGCAGGTACCGATGATCTTCTATGAACGTGTGCTAAACCCCAGTGGGGAGGTAATAAAAAAGGCCATGCAAACCCTTTACGGCATGGCGAGCGAGCGTTTGTATTGCCGTATGCCTGGTGATCTTCTGTTCCAGCGGAACGTGGGTTGGACCCCGTCCAAGGTCCGCGAGGGCCCCGATGAATATCCATGGGCACCGTTTCTGCATCCAATCGGTAGGCAGTTCAAAAGGACTGTATCTTCCTTGGATCTCAATATTCCACTGGAAACGTTCAACGAGTCAAGAGATCAAGCAGACCAAGCGATGCCTCCCACGCTCTGTATTGCCTCTGCTGCCTCTGCTGCTGCTGCTGCTGCTGCTGCCTCTACTGCCCTAGTTCGTGCGACTTCTCCCCTTTCTATCCCAGAAGATATGGCAATGAGAACAAGCGAGGCTCCAACCGCAGAGAACCCTATTGATCTCACGCTGGATAGTCCTGCAGCCAATGATTTTGAACAGGCGCTTGGAATAGACCCAACCATGGAGGGCTTCCCAACTATAGATATCCCTGCCATCAACGTTGAACAGGCACCCGGACCAGAGCCAACCATGGAGAACTTTTTCAATCTCCCAAATATGAGTAGTCTTGAAAGCAACTATATCCAGGATACCGACCAGTATCTAGGAATTGTTCCGGCTGGTTTTCCCCCCAGGACCCCAGAACCAATGTCCGCCATGGAGAACTTTTTCAATCTCCCGACTGTAGGTAGTCCTGACAACCATACTGACCAGGCACTTGGAGCAGAGACAACCATGGAGGACTTCTCAACTATTGGTGGTCCCGAAATCAATTTTGACCAGGCGCTTGGAGCGGAGATAACCATGGAGGACTTCCTAACTACATATAATCCTGACATCCCTGCTGACACAGAGCTTAACATGGAGGACTTCCTAACTACAGATAGTCTTGACATCAACGCTGACCAGGTGCCTGGAATAGATGGTTGGGCTACTACTGGAGATATTCAGGATAGCTACCAGTATCCAGGTGTTTCATTTGGTGTTCCTCCCACGGCAGAAGATGTTCCCATTAACCGCGGCCTCGAGTTCAACACTAGTGGCTACAAGGGCTCGATGTTTGACCCCCCTTCTGCTGCCGGAGGCGAACCTAGCTCATTCCCACTGACGGTATCCGTCGCTGAAGGTGAAGACGCCGGAAGCTCCATGGATGACACAAGCTCGCAAATCTTCTCTGATTCGGAGCAGCAGAAACAGAGCGATTCGGAAACGGATGACTGTGAGATGGTTGAGCATCGAGATGATGATTCTGCGGCGCCTCCTCCGGCTAAGAGGGCGAAGAAGAATCCGTGGTAAGAAGGGCAAGGACGTCTTAATGGTGGATATCTAGGTAGATTGCACTCTCGGGTTTCTACTCTCGGGTTTCGGGCTTGTTGTTCTCGAACGGTAATTTCGAACGGTAATTTCGAATGGTTGTTCTTGAACGGTTGCCTTTGAACGGTTGGTTTTGCACGGTTGGTTTCAAATTGTTGACATTGAATGGTTTGTTGACAGAATGAATCGAGTTATGCGCCTCCAGTGTCCCCCAGTGTTAGTGTCAGTGTCAGTAGCAGTATCAGTAGGCGTCCCGGGAATCCGGGGCACGCACACCTCGTAATCGACCAACGTAAATACACCTGTAGACAACACAGCATGTCATCGGAGTACCCGACAGTCATGTCAATATGTACTTACGTATCAGCGCCAGGAGGATGCGTCCTGCTGGCCTGGCTGTGAATGAACGCGTCGCCCTTGATGCGCGGCCGGCCAATGACAGGCGCAGCAAAGTCAGCGGAGGCGCACTGATGCTTTCCCCGCATTTCGACCCCCTTCAGAGTTCAGAGTTCAGAGTTCACTTTCACTCTCGACTACACCTTCTCTCCTCGACCAACTGTCTGTCATCTCGTGCTGGATATCAACATGTCTTGATTCTATTAACCCAGTATATACGCTTCGGTCTCGATCTAATCTAGGGACCCTCTATCGTGTATCGCATCATGATCCTCCTAAACCACCATCCAGAAATCTACAGCCTGGCCCGCACGGCATTCGACTTCCTCGGGGGTCCTGTCGGGGTGTCGCTCTTCTTCGGAGCCGAGATGTAACCCCCCTTCACGTTGTCCGTGTTGAGGATGATGTCCTTCTCATCCCGCCGAATACCCAGCTCGATCAGCTTCGCAAACACCTTCGCAAAGTGATCGAAGAACAGTGCCTTATCCGCCGCATACTTCTCCACCCACTTACGGAACGACGGGTCCGTCTTGAGCGCAATGTCGGTCGGCAGCATCATCAGCAGCTCGTCTCCCTCCTCCGCATCCGGATCCTCATACACAAACTGGCTCATACCGTTCGCCAGCTTCCGTGGCGTCCACTCCAGCTTCAGCAACAGACTGAAGAACTGGTTGGAGAATCGCGTCGGGTTGTTCACCCACGGGCCCTGGAATCCACTGCGGTCGGTGTGGCACCGACCCAGGTTGTGTCCGCCCGCCAACGCCACGATCTCCTGGTCGTTGAAGCCCATCCGGTTGAAGATAAAGCGAAGGTGGTCTGCGCCCAGCGCACCGTCGGGGAGACGACCGCGTGGCGGTACCTTGGAGTCGTCCACCAGGTCTGTCCGACCAGGCTTCCACTCAATCTCGGGTCCGCCCATCTCTGTGATCGCCACGGCGCCGGCTAACGTCCACAGATCGGAGTATGTGATCCAGGGGTGCTTCTCCTTCACCGGTTCCAGGAACGCTCGCCCGTATTGAAGTCCTGCGTTTGACGGGTCGCCCCCCTCGGCCTCATATCGCATGCCGGCGCCGTTGCTACCGCCCGTGTCCGACGCAGCGTCGTAGGTACCCGCGGAGTGCCTATTCAGGGGTCGGTTAGTGGCGAACACACACCGAACAGGACCAGATGTACTCACCATGCCAAACGGACAAACACAGGTCCTGCGCTGCCGTCGTCATAATCGGGTTTCTTCAGTTGTGCGACGATGTCTTTGCGCACAACGTCATAATCGCCCGGGGCGCTCATCTCGGCCGATAGTCCGTCTGGGGTAGTGGGTCGGGAACAGGGGAGAGAGGAAAAAATGTTCGCGCTGCGCTGGCGTCTTGGGAGGAGAGAATGGAAATCAACAGCACAGTGAGAGTCTGGGAGTCAATAAGAGAGAGAGAATGGTCACGGAGATATGAGAAGGAGTAAAGAGGCTCGAGGGATACCTCTCTTCTTTTGTTGGCACATGAAGGGATGGCGACCAGTGGATCCGCGGCCCGATTGCCCTGAAGGCAAATGCCGAGGTTCTTCGCAGGCGGCGACCGGACCAGTCTTTGGTTTGGGTCTTTGACTTTCGGACTTGCGGCGACTGGATTGCAGACTTGCTCACGCTGTTCCGGTTGCTTATCGGTCTCGCTGATTGGGCGGCTGGCGGATCACATTTTTAGGACCCGTCTTCATATGAAGAGGCGACGCCCGCCATGACCTGCCATCCCCAGTGTTGTGTCGCGGCCGTCGCGGCCATGTGGCGATCGCTCCGCATTTTGGTGAGGGCTGAATAATGATTCCAGTGTGAGGCCATGGAAGGATGGCTTATGGTTGCTGTTCCTGGGCCTTGATTTCAGATCGAATCAAAAGCCGTGAGCCTCGGAATTTGGGTTCCCGACCGACTTTCCCAAATACGGAGTACCGCGCAGTCGGATTGGTTGCTGTGATGGTTCTGAGGTCGTCGCAGTAGACTCGTTTGCCACAGCAAGAAAAATCGGCAGCAATATGCCATGGTCAACTTTACCCCGAGAGTACCAAATGTTGACTTGGGTCATAAAGCATTGTATTCCACTGCATGACTGAGTAGAGATGTCTGGAAAGAAGTTAATACTCGGGATCCCTAACTACGGAGTGATTATCTCTTGAGATGACTACAACAAGTATATGAAACGACAAAGAGCTAATGAAGCCATTTTCCTTATCCATGTCGCAAGGAATTTGGTCTGTAGACCACTATTTGGTAGTAGACCCATTGTAACTCGCCATGTCCACAACCACCACCCTGGGGATCAACAACCACACTGGTATAAACCACAGAGGCTTGAATAACCCGACAAAAATTAAAAAGATAGATAAAAGAAATCAATATCAAAAACATGGAATAAAGAATATACGTAATCTAGCTGGTGCTTGCACTGGTGAATATGAATAATGATTTTTGAAAACATAGTGAAAGAGCCTGCCTAGCAATGTCACTGTCTAGATTTGAATCCAGTGCATCTTATTACCTTTAACACCCTCAAAGTGACAAGCAGACAATAATAGGGTGAATTTTGAATCACTTTCCATATTGTTCTATTGATATCTGTCATATTGACTGTATAAATTTAAATCGCCTATATAAAGCGTCTTCCTACCTTTCCTACTTTCTTCCTTCTTCTCCTGTCCTTTCCTCCTCATCTCTCACTTCTCACCTTTCACCTCTCATCTCTCATCATGCAGAGATCATGCCTCCAGACAGGCTATGCCTTATATTAGGTCAATATCCAACACTATATAACTACTTATCACTCCTATCTATATCTCACCTCTCTCAAATCCCTCAGCCCATCTACTCTCTTATTAACCTCGACTTCACCTGAACTTTGAGTGATGCCTCACCTTGACACCATACATCCAAAAAAGAACACCATCAATCTCAATATCAAACCAGTGAGCCCACAACCAAGGTCCTCAGCATCCTGATCTTCGCAAGAGTGTTGAGGGTCGTCAGACATGCTTCCAAAACGAGGCATCTGTGTCGCTATATACCGATCTGCAGCGAATAGTCACCTCTGAACATACATACTCCCACCGAGCTCAGTTCAGAGACACTTCTTCCGACGGCATTCCAGCCTAAGGCAAAGCTCAACAAACCCCGGTGACTCAGCCCAACGTCGAGCGGCTGGAGACAGATACTTTTTCCAAACACAACATATATACGGTGCTATAGAGGAGTTCTCCTTCTAGCCTACTGGCGCAGAACCCAATTTCCCGGGACGAGCCAAGTCCTGATACAACAGCCAGCACAGCTGTAAATTACTTAACGACTGACACAGAAGCGACGATGAAGAGATCACTTTCCAAACCCCTCATCTCACGCCCTTGTTATGGGAGCGAGTGTCTGGTGGTGTTGGATATATTCTTCTCCTTTGTCTGCCAGGGGGTTGAACAGTTGTCTGTGGCTATGAGAGGTACCGGTTTAAGCGTGACCGTGAGGCAATTGATGGTCGCTTGCCGTGCAATAAATACCATGAAGTCTCATGGTCATCCATCCAGCACATGTTGGATATGAGCGCCTTGTTCATGCCAGACACGTCCGTCGAATCGACCCCGAGACCTGGCCGGGTTCATCGGGGTGTGGGAACGACTCACCTAGAAAGGCGTCGCGATTTACCACGTCCTGGACCCATCGACCTGTACATAAATACCCTGGAGTCAACTAGGGGCATGAAAACCTTGGCAATCTCGGTATGGCCTCTTGCCGCAAGTTCATGGTGGATAGAATCGATACCTACGTTCGCGCGGATGCAAAACACGAATACACAAGACAGAATGGGGAGGAAGCACCGAGGATTGGTGTTATCAGAACACACTTGAGAATACCCATCTTGTGGTTTTGACCACGCCCCGGGTCTTCGAAAGCCAGGTTGTCGGCACTTCACGCGAGACGGGCGCAGAAGGGTCCCAGACGCCGAACGAAGCCCGCTGTGAGGTTCGCGACAAGCCCAGAGCCTTCTGATCTCGTGCCGTGCGCGATGAATGCCACGGGGAGAAGAACTATGGTATCCGGTTTATCTGGGTATTGCAAGCTTGAGGGGAGAGCCTCCGTCCGAAGGGTCCGTACAAGGACAAACGGAAGTCAATCGTGTGGTTTATGTCGGGCACACCGCTATACCTGGGCAAAGATTGTGAGGGGCTCATTTAATGAGTTATGAAACTCCCGTGATCCGATTCTTCGGAAATATTACTATGACCTCATGACTCAGAACAGAAACCTGCCGGAGGAGGTAGATGTGAAACGAAACCGGGAATTGCGAAAGTACCTCTTGATACGACATGTCATTGACATACTACGCATGCGCTCTGCATCAGTTTAAGAACTGATGCTAGAGGGCGATGGTGTGCGTGAAATATAAACTTGCTGGAAATTCGCCGAAGACGACGACGGATAATGTCCCCCGGGTGGATTTCTCGGACGAAGCGACTTCTATCTCCAACAGTCACATCCGCAACATACTCTCTCATGGATCAACCCAGCTCATCTCGATCAACAGAGATGGATAAAAGCGATCCTAGTCTCAGTTCAGTGATGATATTGAAAGCCTCGTCCTGAGTATGGAAAGTAGCTTTCGTGTTTGCGACAAAAGATCGAAGTCAAATTTCAACCTTTTTTCACTTCAAGTGCATGATTATACTGAGATCGAGAAACTATGAAGAGCTTTCTATCAAGGTTCGTCGAGTCTGCGGCCAGTAATACTGCTATTGGAGCCACCATAAATGTCTTGCGAAAGAAAGCTTTATTATCGACTACCCTTCTCCGCAGGACCTGGAGATGATTATTCTTCGTCCGTCTAATTCTTTGGGAGATCCGGGCATGCAGCGTCAGTTTTTCCAAGAAAAATCCATTGCTCCGGTCGATGGTTTAAAAATACCGATACCACCACGAAGCTCGGAGCGCTTTAGAGACCCTAAAGCAAAGAAAGGAGGTCCATAATGTCTCAAGGGTGTGGTATTTGAGGTGTATGGCCAAAAGGGCATCCTCTTCGGAGACACGAGTACGAGATAGCCAACAGCATGGACCGTTACAGGTTAATATCGCGACAACAAAGGAATGATTGGAGTGGCGATGTGACAGTATCTTGAGGGAGTCTGTGTTAGACGACACGCTCAGAATCTACCGGAGCAGTTCTTACATTGGAAGCCCTTGCATCTCGATCTCGATGTTGGTCACGGCCTCGACCACCGCCATGGACACCACGCCCAATATCTGTCGCCGTCCTTCTCGTCCTCTTCCCGACCGGCTACCTCCTCTATAACAGATACAAGACCTCCATCACGCCTGAAAACATATAGAAGATGCTCGAATATGCAGCCAAGCTGCCGAACACGTCCATACCGTTCTGGATCTTGTAGAGGCACCTCTAGGATCGGCACTGTATCTGTACTCTACATCGCAAACATTGTGTATCCAGCTGCATATCTTCTAAAAGACATGTCTGTCAATTGTCAGATTATCCTTCGTCCGACCGACCGACCGAGGAGGATACCAAATACCGCGTCGGATGCCATACCGAGAAACTTGCTCTTCATTACACCTACGAGTTTTTCATCCTTCTCTGATGCCTATGAACTGGAGTTCGGTATATACTCAGTTATTAATTTCGGAATCGCATGTGTTAAATCTGATGCAGAAGTCTCAGCATCCATTTCTGGCCGGAAAGCATTTGGCCGCAGGCAAGGAAGTTGGGCTTTCAACGGCTTCACCACCGCTTCTGTCACTCGGTCAAACACTCAAACACTCAAACACTCAAACACTCAAACACTCAAACACTCAAACACTCAAACACTCAAACACTGGCTGCAAAGAGTCTACGAATAAGACGGCCGATCATAGGTCTGTGATGCTTAACGTTATTACCTGGTTACGATGCACACAGGGGTTGTTCGCGGCGGCGGCAGCGGAGGAGGACCATCCCCGGTTCATCCTGTTTGCGCATTGGCCACCGATAGTATGCTCATCGAAATGTTTCTTAGCGTTGTCGGAGTCGACTATGCCGTAATACGTGCAACCACGCCCATGGAGGAGCGAAGTGTGACCACCATGGGACAACGAAGCCCGCAATATGGGCTGCTTTCCGCAACACGAAGACAACTCAAACAGGCAGTCGTCCATGTCTCTATGCCAATGCCAGCTACAGCTGCTCCAAAACAAGAAAGTCCAAGTCCATGGGGTGAAGTGTCCTTTAAAACGCAACCAGACACTCACAGCATTCTAGATGATATTGTCAGAGACCGGAATCAAACTTTTACAAATGTTGAGGGCAAAGGGTGCCCTCACTCAATCTACAGTCCCTGGTCTTCTACAACAGGACCGCCGAGCATGAGAACTATGAAAGCTCTCGTCCAACTAGCCATGTCTGACAGAAGAGTCCTTGAGATATGCTAAAAAGACCACCAAAAGGCACTCCCTCCTAGAAAGAGTCGCCGTGTCTGCATCTAATCCATCACACAATGAACCGTCCCGGCAACAGCTTACACTGCTCTGCATTCTCAGATAGCACTGAGCTGGCAACCTACCATGAGAAACACTGCCAGTTGAGCGACTGACCAGAGCTGCAAGCTCCATCATCGAATCCCACCTCTTCCAGATCCCAAACCATTCTATTTCCGCGATTGATTCCATCAACAACCTTGCTAAAAAACCATGGATATGTTGTTTCAATCTGCCACTCTAAGCGAGCAAACGCTGGTCATATCTGAGGGGTTATAATAATCATTTTACTGCAGTATGCTGCACTCATAAGGCATTCTTTGAATTGCTATGTCGGGATCCTTCGATCTTATTCATGGACTGTACCTATAATCCTCTTTATGGATTGCAAATACAAAACCAATCGGTACAAAATGCCACTGCTCGATATCCTTGGAGGTTGCAGATCGGCTATGTCGGTATTTAGATGGTTGCAGATCGGTCATGCCGCGCTAGTTGGTCGCGTGTGAAGTGGGGATCAGCCACCTCGCTCAGGGGATTCTGTAAGGGGAACCTCTGGATTCGTACAATCGACAGAAGTGCCTATAAACAAGGAGGAATCATTGAAGAAGGAATCTTCATGTTGTTGGGGAGGTGGCCTTTTATCCGTTGGTTCACTGCTCTTTCGTACGAGGAGCAAAGTCGGAGCGAGGCGTTAGCCGAGCTATTCCTTTAGGGCCAGGAGCTTCCCGCCTGGACCCGTAATAATACCCCCCGTTCCCGACTTGCCCTTGTCTCTCCCCCCCCATGATACCATCCAGGATCTCGTTGATTAGGTGATCGTACGAGGGTCGGTCGTTAGTTCGGGATGGAAGTTTGCCATGCTGTCCGGTTAAGAATCCTTTTTAAGTCTCAGTATAGTACAGTCTTTTATAACCAGCAGTCTAATATTATAGTTTCCTCTAAAACTGAAGTATATTTAGTTATTATATAAGTATAATCTGTTTATTTAACTTTATATTTTCTCTGCTAGTCTTAGTTTTTTTTTATATAATATTTATTTATAATATCTTTAACTAGCTATTCTTTTTAGCTGTTTATCAGAATTATAGATAGTTAAGTATTATTTATTATTTATAAAAAAAAGAAGTCTATTACTATAAGATAAAAAAAATTTATATAAAAAATAAAATATATTCTAAAAAATATATTAAATTATATAATATATAAACTTATTAATTTTTAAATTATATATTTTATATTTTTCTAATCTAGCTTCTAATTTAAATAGTTTATATAAATATTTTATAATTTTAGTTATATTTTATTATTTTTTTAATATTTAGAAATTATACTCTATTTTTTATTTATTTATTTTTTAGTTTATTATTAAAAATAAATAATTAAAATTTAAATTTATTTTATTATTTTAAAAATAGTTTATATAATAATTTTATTCTACTAGATTAAATTTTTTATTAAATATTTTATAAAAGATTCTTAGTCTTTCTTAAAATTAAAAAAAAAAAGATAAAATTTATAAATTAAAAAAAAAAGACTTATTTTTATAATAATTATTATATAATTATTTAAAGCTAATTTAATAAAAAAATTTTCCTTTAATTTAATTAATTATAATAAATATAGATTTAAATATAAATTTTAAAAATACTATTTATTCTTTCTATTTAATTATTAATTTATAAATAATAGATTATTAAAAATAATTTTTATATAAAGACCAGTCAGCAGACTGTAATCTATATTTTATTTATAAATTATATTTTTTTATTAAATATAATAATTTTTAAAATCTATATTATTTTACTAGAATTTATATTAAAATCTAAATTATTTTCTTTACTATAGTAGAGTCTATTATTTTAAAAATTACTTTTTTTATAAATTTATTTATAATTATTAATACTATTATATAATTATTTAATAAAGATAGATTAGTAATAAAATTTATAAAAACTTTTTATTATAATTAATCTAAAATTAAAAAAGATTTTAGTAGATTTTATTTTTATTTTTTTTAAGTTTTTATTTTTCTATATATATTATAATTATATATAAAATATTATATATTCTATTCTAGATTTAGCTAAAAGAATTTTTTAGTTACTAATATTATTATCTATTTTCTACTGGAGTAGCTAGCTATAAAAGAGTTATAAACTACTTAAATAATATTTATATAAAAAGATTTACTATTAGAAACTTATTTCTATTAATAAAAAAATAAAAATCTATTTTTAATATAATATTCTGATACTAATACTTTCAGATTTAAATATAAAAAAAATTATTATTTTTTTATTTTAAAATATTAGACAGCTTTCTAATAAATCTTATTTTAAATTTAGACTTTTTTTTATATATTTTAATTATTATATAATCTTATTTTTTATTTTTCTTTATAACTTATAGCTGGAAGATATTTAAAAAATATAATTAAATATACTCTAGTTATAATCAGAGATATAATTATATAATAACTATCTTCTAATTATTAAAATAATTAGATTATATAATTAGAAATTTAAAAATTCTTTTCTGAAAATAGAAGATCTTATTTATATTAAAAAAAAATATTAGTTTTTTTATTATTCTGTTTTTTCTAATATTAAAACTAGAAATTATATTAATTTAAAAAAAAATATTATTATATATATCTTTCTATAAGTCTTCTAGATTTAAAAAAATATTTAAGATTTTTATAATTAATAATAATTTTAAATCTTTTTTATATAAAGTATAATTCTATATTCTATTTTTTAAAATATTATATAACTGCTAGTAGCTTCTTATTATAGATTTTATAATTATATTTAATAAATAAATTTTTTTTTAAAAAATATATATACAGCTGTAATATCTTTTTATTATTAAATTAAAAAAATACTTTTCTAATAATATATCCGGAAGAGTCTGTTTTTACTATAATTATATAAAAAAAATTAAATATTATTAATACTAGTTTTATAATAAAAAAAAATTTCAGCTTATTAAAATTTAATTAATAATTTTATATTTAATTAAATTTTTTATTTTTTTTAATTAATTTAATAAGTAGTTATATAATATTAAAAAAGTTTTAAATAAACTTCTAGTAAAAATTAATAAAATCTAAGAATTTTTATATTTTTTTTATTATCTGAAAAGTCTTTTATTTTTAAATTATTTAAATCTTTTTAGAATTTATTACTATTTTTTTATCTATTTATATAATATATTCCAGATATTTTATCTTTTAATATTTAAATTTATATTTTAATATATTAAGATATAGGCTTGTTTTTTATAATTTAATAAGTACTTTTTATATATATTTTTAATATTATATAATAAAGCTGTCAGTAAAAATAAAAATATTATTAATATAAATAAAATAAAATTTATTAAAATATTTTTATAAAGTTTAATTAATATATTTCTAGAAGATATTTAGATATTTACTAGATTAAAAAAAATTACTAGTTATTTATAAAATTTATATTTTATATAAAAGATTATTATCTATTCTTATTTTTTTATAATTTAAATCTTATAAAAAATAGTAAATATATTAAATTTAATAAATTATTTTATTTTATTAATCTGTATAAAAGTTTTTTAGATTAAAAAAAAAATATTTATTCTTTTTTATAATTATATTTAAAGCCCGGTAATTAATATAAAATTATAGTTTTTTTTTTAATTTTTATATAAAAAGAACAGAGACAGCTGTTAAAAAATAATTTATTTAAATAAAGTTTTTATTAAATAGATCTGTAAAAGTTTTTTATAATCTAACTAATTTTTTTTAAATTATATTATATAATAGTTTTTAAAAAATAAACAGTTTTTATTTATTTTATTATATAAGTTTAATTTTATAATTTATTTTTTTTTTAATAGAGAGATAGCTTCTCTGCTTAATCTTATTTAAATAAATATAAAAAATTCTGGTACTATTCTAATAATTTTATATAAAAATTAATTTTTTTTTTTAGTATTAAGATTTTCTGAATATTATTTATTATAATAATAAAAATTTATATATTATTTTTTTTTTATATAATAAATATAAGCTTTTATTATAATTATTAAAATATCTTTAATTTTCAGACTTAAAAAAGTCTATTTTTTTTTATTTTATATTTTAACTTCTATTATATTGTGATAGGATCTACTTGTCAGGGTAGAAAGCCTGTCGACTAGGTAAGGAATTAACCACTAAACGCAATGGATTCGTCTAATAATGACAAAGGTAGCCTATATCCATGAAATAGACTGATCCTTGAGGGATCAGTAGTCTCCTGCAGAGGAATCGGCACCTTTTAGATGTCGAGAGGGTGTAGAACTGCTATCGATGACCTCACGACTTCTATTACCACCATAATACGTCATCCCGAGGGCTGTTACCACGATAGCTAGGCTATTCTATCACATATATAAAGATATAACTTTTCTTACTTTAATTTAAAATAAGTATTATTATAGTAGAACCAGAAGAGTTCTAGAATTAGATTATAATCTAAATAATTTTTAAAAATATAAAAAAATATCTATTTTTTTAAATATATTTTTATATTAAGTTTTATTTATATAATATAAGTAATCTGTATTTTTTCTTTAGTTATTTCTCTTACTGGTTTTAGTAGTATAAATATCTTCTAGAATTAATATTATTATATAAAATATTTACTAATTATATTATAAATTATATAACTATTATTAATAAATATTTTTATTAAAATAAAATAATTAAATAATAAATTAACTGTAAAAAGTTAGAAATTTATATATAAATTTATTACGGGATAGAGATAAGCACGTGACGATACTTTCCCGCTAGACTAAAAGGTCAACACAAGTTAACTGAGCAACAGTTAACTAGCCGCCACGCCTTATATAGGAGAGAACATCTATCTTATTCATCTGTTAAGCACAGGGTAACCAAGCTCTATATATAAGGGTTTCCAACCCCTAATAAATTTTTAAAATTTTATTAAAAATTAAATAAATATTTTTTAATTATGCAGAGCTTTTATATATATTTTTATATAAAAATATCTAGTTTTTTAATTCTATTTTAAATTTATTTATAGTATAATTTTTATAATTTTTTTTTTTTTTAGTTCTAGTAATTACTATTATAATTATATAAGATCTAGCTGCTGGAAGTAGAATATAATTCTGGATAAAATATTTATTTTTATTATATTAAATATAAATATTTTTTTATCTATATATTTATAATTTATTAGAAAAGATTTATTTTATTTTTCTTTTTTTATTAATTTTTTTTATTTTTATATAAAAAACTATTATCTGAGTCTAGAATATTATTATCTAGTTAATAGTTACTTTTTAATTTATATTATCAGGATTCTTTTTATTCTTATTTAAAGATAGAACAGGAACTGTTATTATATAATTTTTTTTTTTAATTTAAATTAGATATTTTATATTATATTTAATTTCTAAGAATTATTTATAATATTTTTTATATAATTAAATATAAGATACTTTTATTATTACTTTAAATAAATTTAGATTTATTATTATTTTAATTAATATTTTTTTTTATTTATTATTTTATAATATATTTTCTGTATTTATAAAAGTCTGATTAAATTTATTTAAGAATTTATAAAAAGTTTTTTTATTTTATTTTATTATATTAATTTATATAAAAGCTTTTCTTTTATAATTAGAATTAGAATATATAAAATCTAGCTAGTTATAAAACTTAGAAAAAATTAGAAACTAGTTATTTTTTTATTATATAATAATTTAAAAAAGAAAATATTAGTTAATTTTTTTTTAAATCTGCTATAAATATATAAGATTTTTATATTTTTAAAAAAAAAAATATTTTTTTTAATTAAAAATTTTATATAAAAATTAATAAGAAAAAAATAATATTTATATAAGTTTTCTCTATTAAATAAAGTAGAATCCGGGTATTATAAATAATAGACTAGGATTAATAGTACTGCAGCAGAAACTAGTTAAATTATATAAAACTTATAAAATTAAGTTTATAAACTTATTATCTAATTTACTAGTTTTTATATATATTTATAATTATTTATTTTAGTTATTATTTTACTCTCTAAGAATATCTCTATAAAAGTTTAGTAGAAGAAATAATTCTTAATATAAAAAGAATCTCTAGATTTATATAATTAACAGAAGTATCTATAAATAAAAAAAAATTATTAAAGAAGAAATCTTTATATTATTAGAGAGATAGTCTTTTATCTATTAGTTTACTGCTTTTTTATACAAGGAGTAAAGTCAGAGCGAGGTGTTAGCCGAGCCATTCCTTTAGGGCCAGGAGCTTCCCGCCTGGACCCGTAACAGATTCAGGGTTTCCGGCCGCGGTGCTTGTACAAGGCCTATTTAATGTATACAAACGGCTAATTAAGCCTAGCAATGATACTTGCCTATATATATATAAAGATATACTGAGTGCTTAATTCCTTCTATCTCCGTGCCTGCTTACAGGCCCTTTTATATATATAATATAGAGGCTTACTTAGCAGCAGGTCCGGAATAACTATATTCTGATCAGTTAATCAGGATTCTAAATCTTTAATCTTATATTATTTTTTTTATTTAATATATAATTAATTTTTTAAATTTTATAATAATCTTTCTAAATAAATAATTATATTAAATATTTAATAAATTAAATTAATATATTAAAACTAATATATATAAATTTATCTAAATAAATTTTAAATTATTTACTAATTCTTTCTGATTAATTAAATGAACTATTTTAATTAAATTATTTATAAATATTTAATTAGTAAATAAATAATTAAAAAATATTTTTTTTATTAATATAAATTCAAATAATATAATATCTAATTATAATATATTTTATATTAAAATAATTTATCAGAGTTTCTATAATTTTAATAATTTTTTAATTATTTTTATATATAATAAAAAAAATATTTTAATAAATAGTATTGTAAAGAGGATTACATACTCATCGCACCCATGACGAGCTATATGAGCAAGACACACCCACATAGGTAGTATAATATATACTTCTTTCTTCTCACTCTTTCCTACATATTGTGATAGGATCTACTTGTCAGGGTAGAAAGCCTGTCGACTAGGTAAGGAATCAACCACTAAACGGAATGGATTCGTCTAATAATGACAAAGGTAGCCTATATCCACGAAATAGACTGATCCTTGAGGGATCAGTAGTCTCCTGCAAAGGAATCGGCACCTTTTAGGTATCAAGAGGGTGTAGAACCGCTATCGAT